>JAQIVE010004502.1:0-14443 GCA_034698285.1 Sminthurinus bimaculatus | reverse complement strand
CCTACATGTAGAACAAATTTCGTGACATTTGGTGACCATGCAAAATGTTCATGTTCAATTTCCGTTGCAATAAGGGTGTATGTATAATGTGTAGAATATTATCATCCACCTACTGTGAGGTTGAAAGTCTCAACTTTTATTTTGTCGACTTCTGCAATTGTTTTTACAGGTAGTGCTTAAACCATTATTAGTACATCCACCATAATCTATAAAAAAACTACGACGTTGTACGTATATTATATGTATAGAAAAACGTATTTATATACTCATTTACTCACTCAATACTAAATACAGCATAAGATACTTCAGACTATGTAGTTGTAGTTATAGATGTTACAAATAGATACACTATTATAATGTTACTATTCCTATTATATATATACATATGGTAAGTACTAAGTACATTTTTTTGTATATATATATACATAGATATGAAACCCCAATGATTAAATCGTAGCATGGGAACAACTTTTTTCTGTCCGTTTTTCTCTCGTATATTATGTATCCATCTACTAATCAATTTACAAGAATTTGCAAGTCGTAGTCATATAATAATTTGCCGTTTGTAATGGACGTATAATATGTATATGTGTGCTCTGTGAGTCGTGTGAGTGTGTTGATGGCTATGCTACATGCTAATCCACCAGCAAATACCTGTAAAATACAGAGCGGTCGGATATGTGCTATTTTTTCAAAAAAACAGGAATTTCTTCTGGGATTTCCCTTCAAATGCCTCGAGCGAACGTGAAATCACCTGAATATCATCATCATTTTCATAGGCATGCATTCATAAAAAGTGCAAAAAGTATCCTATTAAATGCAGAATGTAGATGTCAAAATAAATCCACGCCGACTATCCAACTATCTACTCTAAAAGCTCAAGCAAAGCTGGGAGGGAAGATCAATGTAATATGTATATATGTGTGTGTGTACAATGCAAGTCGTAAAAAAGTTTGAGAAATCCCAAAGGAAAGTCTAGAACAACTTTTTTTTTCATTTTTTACAAAATTAATATCTATAGTGACTCCTGACACTATACTTTGAAACACATGTAGTGCTAATACAACTAATGTATCAGTCAGTCAGCAAAGTCAGGATTTGCATTTTATTCTATGTACTTAATTTGGTTCTCCAAAAAATGAATAAAAAATCTCAGGCTACCTTTAAATTACTATTCTACGTTCTATGACATACATAATAATATATAAACGGATAATAATAATGTGTCTTAGCTTATAAATTTAACATTACAATACATATTATCTTCAATATTACTTTAAATGTACACAGGCAAGCATGAGCAATGAACAAATTTCTATTATAGTCTATGCATACAATAACCCGACACCGACAGTTTCGTCACGAGTTTTCAGTACCATCAGATATCTTACAACTTATAACATATTATAGGTATCAGTAGTTATGTATATAGGTTCCCATATGCTTTATATCTTTACATCTTATTAGTTATTAATTATTACACATGTGGAAAAACTGTGAGTTGACCCATGATAGGAAAAAAACGTACACCGTACAGGAAAAGAGAAAAAAATCTTACCATTGAACTTGAATCTACATACATACATACACGAGGATAAGTTCTCTCTTTGAATCTACCTTAACACTGTTCAGCATCAGCTTTCTGGGAAATACCGTGTACTCAATATATTGCTATAATATTGAAAAAATATAATATACCCACTAACACATGTACATTGTACGTATATGTACATGTACATATACATATACTGATGATAAAGGAAACCATAGAATGGCCAACATTAACTGTGTTATTCAACTATATTAGTTACCCCTTTTGTATCTTGTATTAAATCAGACTGTACTGATATAATAATATATAAGATATATACTCAAAAAGACGAGCAAAATCCCCAGCTAATGGGTAAATCCGCTTTTTATCATTTTGATTTGTTGTTTTTCTACTGATCTTCTGCCATGGTGTTGTTGTTTTGCAAGACAAAGAATAGGTAAAGTACCGAGCAGGTGTAATAAATTTAACGTCAGCAGTAAAAAACCTAATGGTGGTGCATATACTGTGTATAATACTCAGGATTAATCTACTTTCTTACTCCTATTCGTATCACCCTAAAGTACAATTGTTAGATTGAAACGTTTGAAATTGCGCTGGTGTTATTATAATAATGTGTTTATATATTATTGTATTATAAGTTTTTTTTTTGTTGACACAAATTACAATAAATTACAAGTAAAGTTTCTTGATGCTTAATATCCTCACGTCTGCAAAAGCGTCTACGCTATGTATCTATATAATACATACGTGGTTTTTGTATCTTCGCCAAATGTCAAAGTTAGGATTTTACCCTGTAATAAGAACAATAATATGTTTACTACCACATCATATTATTGTAGATATTGTTGTTATTAAAGTTTAAAGTCACATATCACAACAATAATATGATTAGCAAGTTCAAAGCCGAGAGCAGACTGACTCTAATAATAATGGATGTTTTGTTTTTGTTGACGATTTCCGTCAGCAATTTTCTCCCACATATTATGCACATACGATTCACATCATCAATGGTCACTTATATTTTCCATTACAATAATAATTATCGTACAGCCACAGTCGCAGGAACAACGACAAAAAGGAAAATGACAGACTTCGGACGTGGGCTCAAATGTTTTCCATTTATATGAGATTATAGCATAATAATATGCCGTTTTGATCAAGAATCAACAATAATAGTGATTATGAGAACAAGAGTCGAGAAAGTATTTCATTTTCCCCATCGCAGTCATTATAAAATAATACTTACGTTTTACATTACAAATAATGTATTTTGCCTAGTTTGTATGCAGAAAATAAAGAAAACAACAACATGTTTTAAACATTTTGTTGTTTTCTTTACACAAATGTCAAAAGTTTGAATGTCAAAATTAAGCACTAATGCGAATTAAAGATTCACTCTGTAATGTTAACGTTAATTCTATAGTTGATGATACAATATAATTACACAGTTGACAGTAAAAGAAAAGCTGCGTTGGATTCATACTTGAGTAAAAACATACAAAAGAAGGGAAAAGAAAACGATGATAGCGAGAGAAAGAGAGGAAGAGGTGTGTGGTGTGACACATGTATCTACTTTTTTTCTGAAAACAAAACCAGGATTGACGTCAAACTTGAGGATATTGAAGACTTGGAGGTACCTGGTTCTTATTGTTGCCAATTACCAGTACAGTACAACCTTTTTTCTGTGAACCTCGGTCGTATGAAACCGACTTCATATGACCTGTTGATACTCAGAGCTAGACTCTCAGAACTCAGCATCTAGAGAATCCATGAGGCTGTACTGTAGAAAATTTCCCGTGTTTTTTTACATGTTTTAACGGGAAATTTGCTCCTTTTATGGACGTTGTATTTGTATGTTCAGAATGTTTGCATTACATTTTGACAGCAACATTTCCCAGCAACAGGTTGCAAGTATATATTATGTGCTCTGTTGGCTTCCGCCTCTTCTTCACGTGCCGCTCGTGTCAATTTTCTTTCAAGTTCAATAGCAGGTAGTCGGACTGAAATTAGCAGTCACTAATATGTATGTACAATGTACAATGTACAGCCACATAATTCCTGCATTTGTATTGAGAATTTCGAGTGTTGTACTGTAGGCAGGCCTAGAAAAGAAACGGGGAGAAAACCCAATCCAAAGACGTAAATGCATATACGGAGGATGTAAAAGTACATTGTATTTTTTCCACAGGATACTCCGATATAAAAGCTTATGTTGAATGCTGTAATTATCATAAAATAAGTATTGTATTGTAAAAATGTATTGTAGATTGTAGATAATATACACGATGATGATGATGATGAACTTGCCATTTTACTTTCTAGTTTTGATACCAAGTTTAAATTAGTTACACTGCAAAAGGTCTTGTGGATACAGCATACTTAAAAAAGTACATAAAGTTACAATAAGTTACATAAGACCAAATTAGTATAATAGATTTGCTAATGGATAACAAAAAGAAAATCATGGTATTTTCTTATGACTGTGTATAGGAGTCGTCCAGCTATAGTTTTTGCACTCATCAATTTTCTTAGATACTTTATTTATTTAATTATATAACATTTAGTTGTAGGACATACGTACGTATTGTATATCTCTAATCTCTATATTATCTATGTACATATCGGAGCAGAAATTTTCCCAAACCAAATCGACCAAAGGTCTAGGAAAATCCAGAGCATGTACAATGTACAATATGTACACAGGTGCAATGAAACTGAAAGAAGAAAAAGGAGATGAGCGATGATGTTCACGTCAACTTTTAATACCAAAATTCCACAAGCTGCTGCTGGTTGCATGGAAAAACCATATGCACGTACGTATGTAAGTATTGTACAACTTGGGGTTTTGAAAAAGCGTTAAATGATGCTGAAGTGGTAAAAAGTAAACGCATGTCGGATTGATATTCCAAAAAACTTCAAATTTGATTCCATATTTTGCAATAAAATAAAAATGTGTATATTACATAAGCCTGTTTAATCTTTATTGCTACTGTAAATTTCATGTATTAATCAGTTTTTTACCTCAATTATAATCGCAGAACAAGTTGCTTGCTTTGCTGCCTTCCATTTGCATCCAACTTAAGGCAACACAGGTTTTATTAAGCAAGATTCATGTTTATACATATTATTATGTGTGTGTACTGTTCATAAAGCCGTAGCTGGGGAAGATGGTGACCCGAGTTGAAGAAATGACTGGTGACAATAATTTTCCATCATAACTTTATGTTTGAAGCTGTTGGATCTTATCATTATAAAAAGGAGTAATACATGTATGTGAGCATAGAATTGTTCAATGGACAACGGAGCAAAAGCTAAAAGTTACAGATGCATACAAGATAAGACAACAGGCAAAGATTTTAAATAAAGAGTCTTGCCTACTTGTTTATTATTCTTACGCATTCATATGTTTAAAAGAATTACATATTAGGATAAAAAAGTAAGATGAAGATGGAAACGAATTTGTGATAAAAGTTGAAAGAGTAAAGATGTTTTTTTAATTGAGAGTATATATACATAGTCCAACTAGTATGCCAATCAGTCATGCAATTCGGTTTTTTTCGTACACATTTCAAGTTAGTAAAACCTAATGAGTGATTAGCACTTTTTGTAGTTTTTGTGCATGTGTCGAGGCACTAGCAAAAATCAAGCAAAAAATCTGCTCATATAATGTTTTTGTTCCATATAGCCATGCAATATACAATACTTCGTGCATAAGCGTGTGATTGTATGTTTAAGTTAAGTGTTCAAAAGCTTCAGACAGTTTTTCTCGATTATGATGCTGAGCATGTATTATAGGAATAAGATGCATGTAAGTCATAGGTAATAATAGTACATACAATAGGTACATATGCGAAATGCCCATTCTGTTCCTTTCGGTATAATATTATATTATGTTATCCAAGCTTACACATCTGTGCATGTGGTTGTTGAAAGACAGAAAATGGCATCAGCATGGGCCTTTGTCTTTTATTTCTGCTTTTTATTTTAATCATCAACAGTCATACACACTACACACATGCACAAAAATAGTCACATGTACACGGGAGTTGAATGACAATTTGAAATACATGTACAAGTTGACTCTGAAGTCTGAGACTTATGACTGCGGTTAATGGCCTTTTTCGTACAATATCAGATAGGACACAACATATTATGTATTATGTGCGTATGTATCTTATATCTTATTCTAAGTTCGTATAATTAACTGCTTTGATATTACGTGGATGTGTGTATGCATTATACAGCACAAACGAAACTTTATTATAGCAGTGCAAGTACTCTATAGTATCAGTATCAGATCATCTCAATTGATGAACATGTTTTAAATTTAATAAAATACAGTCAAACCCAAGCCAAGTCAAAGGAGCTTACACTTTGTAAATGATTTGAATTATACTGTGAAACTTTTCTTGCCATTTTACTTGCCATAAAACAAACTCATAACATTGTATGCACATCACACGTACATACTACATACATACACAGAGAATTACAAGATACAAGAACTACACTATAGGTGCCTTAAGTACATTAAGCTGTATTTAATATGTTCTCACTACATACTACATCTTCGTCTTGTCACTATCTTAATCTTGTTTAGGGCAATACATGCACACACTTTGTTTACATACATACATATAATATGTGCATGTAAACTTGAGCAGGTAAAAGCTAAAAATATTGTTCAGTCTCGACCATAAAATTGAAAGTACATAATATTATGCACGCACTTTGGTTATTTCTATCTTCTTGCTGCATAACTTAATAGAATCTCAACATTTTTGTAACTATTATTGTAACTATGTATTTTGTTTAAATTAAAGCCTTATTACAAATGATAACATCGTTAGTCATTAGCCAAGATTACATATCGACGGTGAATAATTGAAGTCGTATGTTTTACGTACAATTGATCAATTCTGGTTTTTCAAAGTCAAATCTAAAATGTAGGTACATACATACATAATATTATGTATATTGTACTTCATGTTCACACCTTGTCTTTAGCTTTGTTGAAGGCACGGAGGATTTTCAAGAAAGTTGAGTTGTCAAACTTGCCATAGAGGATTTTTTCAAATTCGATGGCGAGCTCTTCAGTTTCATTTTTGGAAAGTCCAGGACCAGGTTCGTATTGGGATGAAAATTGATCGCTGGCATTACCATTTGTATTGACATTACTCTCCAATTCCGATTCTAATTCCACATTTACAATTTCCGAGGCATCACTGCCACTACTGCTGTTCGATGCCGGCACATTATTTTGAGGAGACAAACTCGTCGCAATCACTGGAACACAAGATCTATTTTGATTAACAGTAAACTCTGTTGTACAGCTACACAGGCCAAAGTCGGACTCCTCCGTTTTATACAAACACTCTGCATTGTCGACACACACAGGGACGGAGGAATTTGTCTTAGATTTCTTGCACACTGAACCCACGAGTCCAACGCACTTTGTCCACTCTTCTGAAAAAACCTGTAGGTCTGGACACTGGCAAACGCCGTTTCGGCACTGAAGAGATGCAGAGGCACTACACTCATCCATGAACCCCAGTCTGATGTAGGATGATCGATCCGACCTTCTAATACCTTGATTGTGACTGCGAGCCTGTCCAGACAATCCTGGATCCTCATCAATATCATGAGAGCGTGCGATTCGATGTGCCAGCACAACTTGACACTCTGTCCCAATTGACTTTTCACAGACACTTGAGGTGGGCCCAACGACATATCCATGTTTGCATTCGCATTGACTGTAGATCCCCGTGTTGTTACAAAAGGCCTCTGGAACACAGTCCGCAGAAGTGGAGCAAGGCCCATAAACATTGCTGAGACATTGATTATCGTTATCCCCCTCCGGATCGTACCTTTGATAGTCGGGAAGAGGACATTGACAGGTACCCTGGACACAAGAAAGCTTGTTCTGACAAGGACTTTGGGAGGTGCAAGCTTTCCCGATCGCCCCATGGCATCTTTTTGACGTCCCTTTGATGTATCCCTCTTGGCAGGCACACACGGAAAGTGAACCAGGCCCGAGGGTCAGCTGCACTTTCTCTGCAAACTCCACACAATTGCCTTCAATTGGACTTTCTCCAACAAGGCCAAGACATCTGTGTGTATGTACAATATGTTGTATAATTATAAACTATATTAGACATTTTTGAAAGTAAACGATACGTTATTCAAAATGTTTGTGTACATACATGTATGCATGTACAATGTACAACCTACAATTCGTATCGTTTGTGGCGAGCGGAAACCCGTGGATCACACTGACAAAAACCGTCCACACACCGTAAATTGTAGTCTTGTCGACACTCAGCGTCGAAATGACAGGAACCGTCAAACGTTTTCTGGGATAGACAAGTGACATTGAGGGAATTGTAATACATGGAAGAGCACTGGCAAATGCCCTCCGAGTTACAAACTCCATTGACAACGCACGGAACTCTCTGGCTCTTCGTTTCCAAAGTTATGAGCTCGTCCCGTCCTAAGGAAGAGGAAATCAGTGGCATTTAGCCAGGAAGAAGGAAATGATTTTGAAACAAATTATTGTCTAATAAGTATGGCTGAAAAATAAACTACAAAAACTGACCAAATTTGCATCTAGCTCCAGCTTTTGCAACACATTGTCCCTTTATGACGTCAAAAATCATATCCTCCGGATGAAAACAAATGCAAAGGCCTCTGTTGCACCGAAGTAGGGCTTTACCATCACACTTTTGAAGGGAGGAGACCTTCGATCCCGTTGATGATGAAGAGGAAGAGACGAGGGATGGGGAATCACAAAATTCCCCATAGCTGGCAAAATCTCCTCCATGGGGAGCCAAATCATTATTAAAACTGTTCCTTTGAGCCAGACCGATAGTTGTGATCGAATGAAGTTGAATGATAATGAGAATCCACAGGATATTATACGTATTAGCCATACTCCTTCAACTTGAGTTCGTTTTCTCGGTGAGTTTTTCTGGAAAACAGCAAGTATAGGAGGATCAAAGAGCCAAAAGTTGCGGTTTAGGTCAAACACAGTTAGAACAGGAGTTGTATAAACAGAAAATTATGAGAATCCTCTCATAGGAAAATTCCAATTCAACAAGTGATGTATTTCCCGTACTTATAAATGAGATAGCGACGACCCACTTATGACATGAAAAATGAAAATGCTGGTCTTTCTTCTTACACACAAGGTATGTTCAATATGCGCCTATGTACATATACATATTTACAAACACATGCAATAGCGTTCAAACATCTGTTTTATTTCAATGCCGTTTAATTCAATAATGTGAAATATGACAGTTATGGGTGAAAGTTCAAAAGATGTAATTTAGTTCTACTGAAAGTATATTCCATAAACGGTGCAGTTTTTCTGGCTCAAGTGATCAATATAAATATTATGTATTTAAAGCAATTTGAAGACTGCATGGATAAAAAATGAGAAAAGGCAACTATTTCCCAAGGCCAACCGTCTACTTGATTTTATTTCAGATTTTTCTCAAGTAGATTTTCAACTTTAACATTTCAATTCGTCATAAATTAATAATATTCCATTACTTATAATGCCGTTATTCTTACATGTGATTTCTAGACATATTCTACATTGTATTGTCTACCCATTACTTTATACTCTATTTACATTATTTATCATGGATATAGCTTTACGTTGGGCAAACATATTTTTGGAAAAAGGTAAAACTTTAGCTTTTCACACAACTAAAATTTTTGATCCTAAAGAAATAGGTTCTTCAATCGATTGAGAAATTCGAAAAAAACATGAATCTAATCTCAATAATAGCTCTTATACAATATTATCACAAGGGTTGAATAACAATATTTTTTGCGGGTATTATACTTACGTAAATTTGCGTATAATTTTTACACAAACATTCCACTCATCGTTCTTCATAATAACATAATTGTTAATTGCTGTAATTGAGTTGTGTAGCCATTAAGGTACATTTATAGTTACATCTTCTAAAATTTACGACTACGCCGCTTGCAGCTCTACTATGTGTGTATATTTCATAAGTATGTAATACGTATATGTATAAATAATATAAGGATAAGAGAGCACATTAAATTCAAACTTAAATATTTAGAAACTTATTTGCCTTTGAGGAGCTCTGCGGCGAATTTCGTTTGTTGATATTTCAAAAGTTTGCGAGGAATTTTTTATTGCTCTATATTATATTGTTATTTTATTTACCTTAGAATTGAAATTGTAAACAGACAGAAAAGGAATGTGGACATGAATATTTTATACGTGTACTACCATGGACCATGGAATACCGACATTGAGATGGGATAGGTCAGCAACAAAAACAAAAACATTCGGTCACTCTATGCACAACATTATTTTAAACGTTCCATAATTTTTTTACTGGATATTGGCATATAATGGTTGGAAATTGGAAACAAGATTGAATATTGAGCAACAACAACGACTTGTTTTGCAAAGCCGGTGCATGAAACACAATTTCTTGAATCAACTACATGAAACGTTGCAAACAACAAAGAAAAACAAAGCAAGTCAATGCTGTGTTGTTAATCAGTCACATAATATATAATATGTGTAGTAAGTATGTATCACGTACTGAATGAAACAATTTCCAACGACGGACAAATTACAGGTTTACTTTTAGTTGCCCATTTGCATGGAGTGACGAGGACGTTATTATTGGTTTTAAAATCCATGAATACGTCTGCATGAATGTATGAATTTCATTCTAAGTTGTTCAAAAAAAAACGTATAATTTGTTTGTATTATTACTAAGAAGCTATTATTAGATACACCACTACTTTTTTCACTGCCCAAGCACCACCCTATTTTATGTTAGGAGTCAAAAATTTCTAATTAACGTCTACCCAGCGTATAAATAAAATTTAGCTTAGGATCTTCTATAACTTCAACAGCATAATACTGATACTGAACGCTTTGATAGCAAAGTATGACTAAAACTTTTACGACCAAGTTCGTAAGTACTACTAAAAGTAGCTTCGAATAGTAATTAAAAATGGCAATGGCGGACTCAAGTTTAAAGTATAAAAAATTATAAAGGGATAAAGAAAATATAACTGTATGAGTGGAAAAAAGTATGATAATACTTCTACACACTATCAAAGTAGAACATTGATTAATAAAAATCAACAATTAACATATTAAAAAGGGGCTTTTGGCAAGAATGTTGGTACTTGTCCCCTTGATACATTATTTTTATATGGCGGAATTCTATATTATTAATTACTATTATGTTATATTATAGTGTATAATGTGCTTACTTAAACATTATTGATCATTTTTTTATATAATAGAGACTACAGACACTCAATCTATCAAGTTTAATAATGCATAAATACATAGTACGAATAATATTTATTTGGAAATTTGTGATTTAAATTTAACAAGGAGGAAGAACTGGAAAATACGCAAAATTTACGGATTTAAATACTGTGTACCCTATTGTGAGTAGAACTTAAACAGGGGTAGCATTCTGATCAACGCTTTTCTTGCGCTCGGGTGGCGTACTCATGGCCATAGTTTCGACGTCTCCTTCCTCATTAATCACAACGACTGAATTTCTCTTAATCTTTGACAAAATATGTGGCAATTTACTCAGCGATTTAGATATATTTATGTTTGATGACGTGTCTCCGGATCCTCCACTCCCTTCTTCTGGAATTGACTCCTTCTCCACAATTGGAATGTCATCTATAAAATAATTGTACAGAGTCCAAAAGTTTTTATTAAGAACTTGAATACCATTAAAACACATTTCAAATAATACGAAACTGTAATAGCAAAAATTTAGTTGCCAATACATATTATGATGTTTATAAATATGCATCAAGGTGAAGTGTTTACGTAATTGTTGGGCTAAGTACATACAAGGAAGTATAATATATTATTATATTGCTAACAAATTGATAGGGCAATACTCGAATTATAAAATATGTGTACTTGGGATATTATGTATTACATAAAAAGGTTCAGAACTTTTTCGAGTATGTATTGAAACTATGTAATATACAACACGTATTAGTACAAAACAAACAGTAGTGGTAAATGCAAAAGGTTTTTTAAAACCCATTACTTCTCATTGATATAATATTCGTATATTATCCTGTTTGAAGAAATGACAAGCATGCAGATTCGGATGGGTAGTGTATAAAATGTAGTTTTATAGCTTTTTAGCATCGAAACTATTTATGCCAAGTATACGTTATAAATAATATATTATACAGAATACAGAGGTAAAAGGTTGTCTTTGTTTACATCAAAGTACATGTTTATATTCTGTTTGAGGGGACAGCTCTAGAACAATCGACAATTTGATGCAGGCAACAGTTGTCTTTTTTGGTCACTGTGCCTGACCGTCATGCAGAATACGAAATTGAGAATTCAACGTTTTCTCGGTTAGTGATACTCATTACAAATAAGTAAGTAGTTTGGTTTAAAAATTAAGGGAGCGGGGGTACTGAACAATTAGGCAGTACAAACAATGAACTGGTTGTTTCTTTTTGCAGGAAATCTAACAACAATAACAATTAAAGTTTGCAAGTTTTGTGTGTGTGTGTGTGTGTTTCCACTGAAAAATAATGTTAATCACCTGTCTGAAGTAAAGTTATTTCATAAGATTCGTTAGTTTCATGCAAAGCTTAGAAAGAGAGAGGAAGATAGAAGAGAAAGAGAATTCACAGAGCAATACTCATCACTAGACGTCGTAAATTTGAGCTTCAATGTCATCTAACAATCAAATTTTGTTAGTAAAAGAAAGTAACCCAACACAAAAAATTATTAGTATGTATTACATATTATGTATAATGTATAATCTTATCAAGAACGTTAAATATGTAAATGACACGAGAAAAAATAAATATAGTCAACTAATATATTATAGTCAATTAACAACCATTCAACTATGTACTTCTGACTTGTTCTTATATGAAAGTAGAGATTTTATGTTCGCTAATTTCTACCAACCACAAGCACACGATACATTAATGTACATGACATTGTATTGTACCCTACAAAACCAAAACCACTGCTGACTGCATTCAACGCTAATACATATATGTCATGTTACTAATGTCGGCAGTTTTATAGTGTCATGTCTTTAACAAACTTTAAACCTATTCAAAAAATTGCAATACATACATTTTGTTTGCATGTAATGCTTTAGAGAAAAGTAGCTTTGAGCCAGCTCCATGTGTGGCAATTTTGATTGGAACAAAAACCGTTTAAGGTTCTATTCTCCATGTCATGAGTCATGAGGAATAAGTGGATTTTCTTTCAACTAACATGATTCTTGATTCTTGAAACTTATCTTTTCTAGCTCTATAGTTCAGCATGTATGTAATAGCACGTACAATGTATTCTGTTATATGTATATCTAGTATATCACTTACTCAAACTGCCATTCATTTCAAGAAGAAGAATTACGCATTTAAAAACCGACTAATAAAAAATAAAATTAATATACTAAATAGGAGAAAGAACTTAAAACCATACCTGGCAGTTTCTTTGTACGGAAAGAGGCATTTGTGATGATTGTCTTCTTAAAAGTATTCACTTCAACTTGTAAAGGTAGCTCTGTAAATGAAATAAAGAAAACGACAAGAGTGAATCAGTATAAAACTCAAGTTAAACCCCTTCGTTATTATACTACTATTGTAGTATAAGATATATGTTTTCCAATTTTCATGTAAGGCAAAAATACGAAATAAGGTTGGAAGGGTATATGAATGATTCCCACGATAAAGGATACTTCGTTACTGTTTCCAGGGGAACATACCCACATTTTCTTTAGAAATCCACGCATGTTCCCGTGGAAACAATAACGAAGTATACTTTATCGTAGGAATCATTCATATATAAATTGATAAAATGTTAGAAAACTAAAAATAATATATTTACAAAATAAATACTAAACATAAAAAAACGAAATATGACGTAATATGAGTTTTAAAGTACTTTGCTCGGTTAAATTTATAAATAGCAGAAGTTGTAGAAGTAGCAGGAATGAAATATTCATATTATAATATGATTATATTAAAAAACAAAAGATATAACTTTGCTTAAAGGGTATGATATTGTAAGAAGAGGAAGGAAGGATGATGTAGGTATAAGGTATAAGTACTAGGACTCCTGCAGCAAATCCTTTATCAAGATGATTGTTCATATTAAGCATAACCGCAGCAAACAATTTTGACTTGGCCTTGTCAGTAGCTAATTGATGTGCATGATCAACTATATCAGCAATTGACTCCCCTGGACATAGGGAGCGAACTTGGCCACAATTGACAATTTCTTCAACCCGTAGAGGTAAATTCAATTTAGGATAATGATCACCTGCTCATAGTGGAATTTAAACTTTAAGTTGAAAAACTGTTTTGTAAGTTTGCGAAAATGAAAATGAAACAAAAGAAAGTCAGCAGTAGCAGTTTAGTAAATACAAGTAGAAAAAAATTGATTCCAATTTTACCTGACGAATTCAAATAATTCCGAACAGCATTACAAACTAACATAGCATCCGGCCATAGTTGGTAATTTGCTCTGTAAGAAACTTCTTCTAATGTTTGTTCTGCTAAAGTGGGAGCCCCATTATATCTACAGAAAAATGGACCAATAAAATATTTTTATACTTTTACTACATAAACCAAAAAATCAAGTAAGTAATTAAATATGCGTTTATTATAATATGGGGTTGCGGAAACAAACTAGCAGTTTGATATACGTAATTGCACCAATTGTAACAAACGGCGGGTTTATGGTCTCGTCCCCCCATAGATGGGCTAACAAAATGAAGACAGGAATGTGGCATGTATAACAATACACGCCGGATATTTTTAGAAGGGCATGTTTACATGCCGGATATTTTTAGGAGGGCATGT
>JAQIVE010004501.1:0-14444 GCA_034698285.1 Sminthurinus bimaculatus | reverse complement strand
TCAAAACTTCGATTCCCGCATAATCGCAAGGGTGCCTTTTGTGATTTATCTACTCAACCTCGATCTTGTCTCCTTTTTGATGATGTCAACTTTTTTGGAACGGATTAGGTGATAAAATCAAGGTTGTACTGTACATACATACAATTTGATTGTACTTGTTTTTATTGGTACACACAATTTGGATCAATGTTCAGATTTGTACTGATACATACTTATACTTGAACTATCTACATAAGTAATTTTCCCAATTATCCATGTATATAGTAATGTGCAAACAAGCAAAGGGCCGAAGAAACGACCGAGAACCAAGAAAGAACAAACGAAAATTCGTAATCTATTCAAATAAACGTCAAAGTCTATTGACTGTCGACAAGGCCGAATCCAGAATCCAAATCCAGCCATACTCAAGTTTATTGCCTCTTTTTGTATCAGCAGTTTGCAGGGTACTCTCGACAGACTTGCATTGTTTGCACTGATTGAATTAAACCCCACAAATCCACTAATTAATTCTACATCACGATCCGACTTTACTACTTATAGATCCAAATATTATTATACAAGTTTTTTATATTCTGTACATATCAAGGGTTTATCGTCATTGTCGTGACCACACTTTGTAACCTTGTACGCTCGTAATCGAAAGGGGTAAAAAATTATTTGCCGAAAAAGTTTCAATACTATCAAAGAACAAACAAAATATCCTTTTGCTCAAAAAAGTTTTTATTGTATCAAGAAACACAACAGAAAGGGTTTCTAAAAAGGAACATTTTTGCCCTTTGAAACTTTTGAAGCGTTTGACAAATAATTTTTGCAGCCTTGTTATTGGTGTGCATTAACACCGAAAACTTAGAGGGATGTTGAATACATTAAAGATTTGCTCCTAACCGGGTTAAATTTCAGGTTTTTATTGCACAATCAACATTCGAGACACTAATAATTCACATATTTCACACAGTTCTATAGGTTCTTCACAATTTACTCAGAGATGGCCAGTTGGTATAAAGCTATAAAATCTTCGAATCTGCTTTTTCTACAGCAAACTGTTTGGGGAAGTCAAACTTGGGGATTCATATTTCATATCCCGAATTTGAACTGGCATTTTTCCTTTAGATGAAGGAGCCTGGGAAGACAGTGTAAAGTGTCAGAAGTAACATATCGGAAGCAAAGACTGTCTCATTTGTTGTCAACTCGCACAATGCCAGTTCATTGATAGAATACAATTTGATTTTTTGCTCATGGATCTTCCGGATTGTTTCATGATCAAAGATTCCTGCCGCCGAGCCGCTCCATGTGTATATGAATTTTCCCTATTACATGCACGTGCTTTTGTCCTTGTTTCAATACTTCCAATATAAAAGAATTGAATATTTCACAAAAACTGATTTTTTGTTCTTTAAACATCAACCCTGCAAATAAATTTCTTTCAGAAGCAGGACCTTTTGAAATTAAACCACGGCGTCACAATTTTGTCTGTGTAAATGTAAAACGAATAATTGATAATGCCAATAAATATCCTATTCACTTTAACTTGATTGAGTCCTCCATGTTATGCATAATTTTACAAGTATCAGCCAGTAAATTCATCTCCCACTGCAGCATATTTTCAAGGTTTAATGTAAATATATATTATTATCATTTAACATCTTGAACGTCAAAATTTCACGTTCCAGGAAATGCCTTACAAATCTGATATTTAATGTTGCCAATATTTTATGTAACTTCAAATTTTTTAAAAAATAATCCTGGTAATTAATATTAGTGCGAAAATCCAAGCTTGAGTTAGCTTGATTCCTTGAGTTAGCGTCAAGTACGCAATATAATGATACATAATTGTGGAACCATAATATTTCCATGAATTTCTTTCGCTACAGATTACGCATCACCACACTGCCACATCCACGCCGGCTTAAGTACATACACAATTCAGTGGCGAGGAACGGCCAATTTAATTACAATATGCTGTTGACTATCTTTTGGTGTAAATATTTATTTTTTGACAACTGAATTATTATTCATTTATGCTGAGAACTTTCGAGTAGAATAGAGCATGTTGCTTTCTACTTTGCAACTTTCTGCTTTTCCACAATAATCTTACAGTAAGATTGACGATACTTACAAATGTTCTGAAAATTATGGATAGATAACTGATTGTGAGATTAAGATTGACCTTTTGCAACAAAAATTTACACCCGCTCGTTTGTGCGTAGGAGATTCTATTTGGCTGTCACTCAGTGTATACCACGAACTCCGTGTAAGCCTACATAAAACATTATTTGTTATTGGTCATTATTGTTTTTTTTAAACCATATGATCCGTGACGCTAAGGATCCCGATAGCCAACCAAAGCTATAGAGTTGTGCTATCATTTTGCACATGTTTTCGAATTTTCATAAAAGGTCATCCCATGTGGCGCCCTTTAGATGTCATTCATCAAGTCACCGTCAAAGCTATGACATAAATAGCTAGTCACCAAATTTTATGCCTGGCTCGTCTTTAGAGTAAACTTTAGAAAACTTTAAACCAAGTTCATTATGATGTAATTAAATAACTAAAGTTATTTTTTTCCCCGGAAAACGTCTGAAAATTGACACGAAAAATGCACGTACATTGCGATAAAAAAAGATTTCTAGAAATAGAGTTTATTCGGTAAGTAATTACAGAACACTTTTTAAGTACATATGTTTTTTCTATTCAAGAAGTCTGTCATACTTATAATGACCAAAAACGGGAGTTAATTTACTGCCCGTCTTTATAAAAATCGGATTTGAAAGACTTTCTTTGTGCAATTATATAAATAAATTTATATTTACTTTTGTCTACATATTGCGCCCACTTGTTCACTTGATCCTTTTGTGTCAAAACTATTCAGTCTAACGTTGAACGACTTGAAAAAAGCTGCCCCCAGTTCCCACTTCCTCATTACTTATTTACCGGTAAAAAGTTTTCACGCTAAAGTCAACGTTGAGACAATCATGAGGACGATAGAACGTGGATAGAAACCAACAATGCTACATAGCACTGATTGATACACGATACACAGATCTGGTTTTCTGCAGGTACAATTAAATCTGCATAAACTTTTTCATTAACAACTAACTACTCGTTCTTCTTTCGTATCAAACATATGTACACTGTACACTGTACCCATGTGCAGTAGATAGTAAAATACACACCGGAAGTATATGTATGTATGTATATTATACAACTATGAGCGTCATGAGCACGCGTTGCATTTTTATTTAATGGATAATCATTCCATTATTTTTTAGGTTACAAGATGAGCACATCATCCTGATGCAGTTAAAGTTACAACTGAACCGAAGAATTACAAACCAACTTCAGAATCAGAATTAACGCCACGGATCAACGGCAGTATGCATGCTTGTACCATAATATAATCGAATTACTATGTACCATGTGCACAGACACTGCACATCTAACTACTTAACTACTACTTGTACATTGTACACACTGATGTACATATGTAAGAACTGCGTGAAAAATCTCAAAATCCAAAGTTTCCATTTGTTATTCGAGAGTTGAGGAACAGCTCGAAGCACTCGAGGCATGTGTTCCCTCAGTTTTCCATCTCGCTTTCTATTTTCTCCTGCCCCATTACAACAATGCGAATATTTCAAAGATATGTACGTCCTACACACGTCACAAAAGGTAAACCTGAGTGACGTTGACGTTTCCTCACTCTCCCACTCTCATGTTTTTGGCTGTACCTCCCATGTCTTTCTGTTGTATGTATTATGTATAGAGAATTTGTCACTATTATTTATTTAACACTCTTCTTATCCTTTGATATAAAATGCACGCATATTATGTAAAGCTTGTACAATCAATTCTGTTCCTTTTGCCCGTCGAGACTTTTTTAATTTCTCCTTGGGAATGCTTAGTGCAGAAGATGATCAAGATCAAGATGAATGTGAAGACAGAAAATACAATGCTAGGCGAAAGCAAACCTCTTTCCAATTGCCGTGCATAAGGCATACTATTACTGTACAACCTAAACATTTTCTTTATTCTGCACAGTCAAATTCCTTTTTTGAACTTTGCCTTTAAAAAATGCGTCGCAAACGTCAAACTACTTCCGTTAATGAGAGCTTCAAATTTTATATTGATCATTGTTTTATTTTCCCTTTAGTATCGATTAAAGATGGGGAAGAGCATTACTATTTCTTTGGACTCCTTTTTACTTTCCTCATCACTCATTAATTATGAAAAAAGTACACACCTTTTAGATTTTATGATAATTCCAAACGTACTTGAACAAAATCCAAAGTTGAGGGGAAGAAAACAGCACTTTCAAGAATGAAGTTAAATTTGAAATTCACAAAAGTTTATGTAAATCACTTGTTCACCAATTTGTCTTCTTCCTTCGTTTCACACTTTTACAATACAAATTCGATTCGGAATCCAGATCCAAATTTATTCATTCTTGTGTATTCTTCAATTTCCGATGCGACAAAGCAATTTCCAAGTTTGATTTCTTGGTATTCTACGAATAGCAATGTTTCCAAAGAATCAATTCCAGGAAAAATACTATTGTGGCGAATCCATTAAACTTGAAAACTTGTTCAATACGCTGTTTAATATTTCAAAACACGGTAAAAGTATTCTATATTTTGTACTTTCTTACGCTCATATCGTAATACTAGCAATAAATTTAAACTTTACATTTACCATATTTGTTATATAAATATTTTTTGCAGCACCACACACACACTTGGACACTGACACGGAAAACACTCCCACTCAAAACATGCAATATAATTTAATTCGGTCTGATATAATTTAAGACAAAGGTAGTAGTAGTAGTAGTAGTAGTAGTAGTAGTAGTCGTAATAATAATACTTTTAATTCTAACGATGACGATGATTGGATTTACACTTTACAATTTACTTTGATGTGTTGCTGTATTTCTGTTCCTTGTTTTTGTCTAATGGAAAACCAGACCAACTGCTGCCTGCTGCCCCTGTTGGTTTTAGTTGGGTTTAGCTGTAGCTCTTGATGTGCGGACTATGTGTGTGGAATCGAAGATTGTGGATTGTCGTCGTTCTCGTCGTCGTCGTCGTCGCTTTGTATTGTGTAGCCTCTCCTTCTGTCAAACACCTCGTCGTCTTTGGCTTCTTCTTGAAATTCTTCTTTCTCTCTCGCCTTTCCACAAAACACTACTTTTTTAGCTGTACATCCTCTTTCCCTTTCTCTCTCTTTCTCTTTGCTGGCTACACAATATATTTGGAGGGTAGGATAAAAAGTCCTGATATATCAAAATATATATTGAAAATGTACACCACTACAATGTACCCATGTACGAACGTATGTGTACACCACGGGCACCATTCACTCACTACGTAGATTTCTTGTTGTCGTTGTTCCCGTCGCTCTCGTCCGTGTCGTTGCTGGTGCTCGAGGAAAAACTGGAACTATAGTTGGAGCTGGAGCTGAAGCTGGCGCAAAAGGAGAAACATTGCCAGCTGTACAAAGTGTGTATAGCGAGTCCTGGTCTGAACTCTCTGCTGTTTTGCTAGCTCTATGTCGCATATATTATATTCATTCCTATTTCTTTCCTTACATTCCTGCTCCTCAAAAATTCTCTCTCTCTCTCTCTCGCTCTCGCTCGCAAAAGCACACATGCACAACTGCTCCGTTTACCGTAGTCCAAGTAGAATACAACTTGTAGAGAAAGAGAGAGAGAGAGAGAGAGAGAGAGAGGGGAGACCTTGCCTTACTTTTCTCCTCTCTTCTCTTTTTCGCTATCGTTCGCTCTTATTACTACAACTTTGAAAGTATTATTATAGCCTAAAATTCCACATATTATATTGCATACGGGCAAAAATGGAATAGCATAGAATGGAATGGAATGGCATGGCATGATATGGATTCGAGTAGACTTCCATCCGACGACTTTACTTTAACTTCAGCTAGAACTAGTAAGTACAAGTTCAACTTGGAAAAGAGTTGGAAGAATTGCTCTCCAGCACTAAGTTTTCAAAGAAAAAACTACTTTTTTTCCCTAAACGAGAGAAATAGAGAGAAGACTAAGGAACGAGATTTACATTCATATTTATACAATAGAGTAACAAGGTACAGTAGAGAAAGCCGATTGTGATACACATGCAGATGCACAATTTACCGTGTATTAGGTACGTAGTACGTACGTACAATATGCATAGAACACACCGCGTGTACAAAAGTATAATCGCTCAGTCTAATATCGGATATCTGCCATATTTGGGTTTATGTCTGTACAGTAATATACAGGCAGAAAAGGAGTGTGAGGAGAACGTGAAATGCTAGCATTTTGGGTAGACAGAGGAGTCTAAGACGTATTCCCGCTATGCTGTATGTACGTAAATATGCATATATGCATCGCCATACACTTCTTCTTCTTCTTCTTTTTATGTTTTCATCTTTCGGCTTCGACTTTTGCTTCTTCTTATTATTAAGTATAAAGTTACGGCCAAAGTATTAAGTATACAAATTCGAGTCTCAAACTCAAACTATTCATAGACTTTTCTTTCTCTCTCTTTCTCTCTTTCTCTCTGCTTTGCTTTGCTGTTGCTTCTCCACAAAGAAAGAAAGAAAACGAGAGAAACCAAAACGTGGGTCGACTTGAACAAAGAAGAATGCTTTCTTTTCCTTTCCTCTTTCTGTTGGCAAACCCAAAATCCTTGTTCTTCACAAACATAACCCATTCATATATTATAAGAAATACTCTATGAAATAGTACGAGTATAATATGCAAGACTGCGAGTGGAGAACTAGAATTTGAGAAAGGAAAACGAAGAAAAAGAAAGGAGATACAAATAAGAGTATAATAATAATAATAATAATACGTATGCATACATGTGCACACATTTGCATATATTCTATGCTTCCTTTCGATGTTGAAATGAAGAAATGGAAATGGAAACAGAAGCTACAGCTCTTCAACCTGAGATCGAATACATCATATATGAATTTATAATACATAAATATGTAAGCACAACCAATAGGTAAGTATTTGGGAGGAAAAGTAAGAGTAACAGAAGGAGAGAGAGAGCGAGAGAGAGAGAGAGCATGGGAAGGATGGCGTGTGTGAGAACATCCCAGAGCATACAATGTCATATTATTAAAAGCCAAGAATGAGAAAAGGTATGCAAAAGGGTAAGGAACTAGTCCAGATCAGGGTTGGCCTGGTTTAGCCTGGTCTGATTCTGAGTTCTCTGCACAATTCCATATCAAAGTGGCTTTTCATCGATGGATAGTAAAATTCAATACCAACATCGTTCTCAACATCATTTTCCATGAGCCAATGCTTGATTCTCAAGTAATTGCTGAGCCCTGCTCACTCTTTCCTTCGATTTCAATAAATTATATGTAAATGGGCCAGACGCATAACAAAGAGTCGGCCAAACAATCTTTAGTTTACTGCTTTGTACTTTACCAACCTTTAAATTACTTATGCATATTTAAATACGATACGTACCCTCAGCCTCATGAACAAGATGAGGTTGACTTTCAATGCCCTGTACAGATGAGCTTGGTTTTGACTTTTGAAGTTCTTTCTTTACCTGTCCGTGTGTGAATACGTATAAAAAGCTCGACTTGTCTTTTAAATTCTCTTCTAAAATTCAGAATCAAAGTCCTTTTCTTAACGAGAATGATTTTATGAGTCTAAAAGAGAACAGGTACGAGGAGATGACGAACCTTGATGAACCATAAAAAAGCAGGTGAGCACAAGTGAGTTGTTGTGACTAAGGGAGAAAAGAGAAAGAACTCGAATCTACTCTCAATTTTTCTTCTTTTCATTGCCTCTCCGTCGCATTCTTGTTCTTGGTTTTTTTTCTTCTCGTGCCTGACTATTCATGGTCTATACAAGGAGTGGATATAGAAGTGAATACCTGTGTGCGGAAATTTATTCTTTGGATCCCTTCCAATTGCGAATTGCAAATAGCAGTGGGGAATAAAAGGTAAACGGTACAAATGGAAACTTGCAAGTATAAAGAGAAAGCGAGAGAGTGAGAGTGATGATTCAGCCAAACCAAAAGAAATAGAGAGCTGACGAAGAAAAGAACTAAAGAGCTGTATGCTCTGAGCATCATACCTGTCGACGTATATGCCTGTCTATATGTATGCGTGTAAGTTTACAACTCTCCTCTCAATTCTCTATTTCTTCACATTATGGATGTAGATGTGGCAATACTCTGGCATTCTTTCATTCGTTTTCCTTCTGTATTTCTCTCTCTCTCTCTCTCTCTCTCTCTCTCTCTCTCTCTATTCAGTCAGTCTCGACATTGCAAAATTGCAAATAAGGAAATTGCGAACGGCTTTCAATGTTCAACATTCAACCACATCCACATTCATGGCCACATTCACACAAATACACACTTATGCTCACAAATATAAGTACTTCAGCTCGATGTACTTTAGCCGTAGTTACGTCAAGTTTATGCTGACTTGTTTACGCTGTACCTATGAGACACATACATACGAACACATAACGAGGAGCAAGAGAAGGAGCCAACGGTGCCTATATACAAGAAGATAGTCAGAAAAAAGGAAACCCAAAAACCACAGTGAGGTTCCCTAATAATTACATATATACTGACTGACTCTCTGTCGTCTTTTCTCCTTCGCTCTTGATATAAATGGAAATGGAATGGTGAATGGTTGTATGTCAAGATTCGAGACGATTTCGACCTCCTTTCTTGGAAGAAACCAAGGAGAAAAGAAATGAAGTACTCTATAAATAATATACATGTACAACATAAAACCTATAGCTGTCTATACATATATATATATGTATGTATACAACATTCAACACAAGGTGAATTCGTGGTCTTTTGTCTCTCTAGATGTTCCCACTCTTTTACTTAAATTTTGGTCTTTATGTATATAAACACCAAAAAAAGAAGAGAGCCTGGAAGAGGACTCAAAAGGCAAGGTTGCTCTGTAATAGTTTCAATCCCAGACCAAGTAAAGTCCAAGTTCAAATCCAAATCCGAGTACAGAGTACAGGTCCAAATCTATGTATGTACGGATTATACCTATACATGGTATTACATGCCCAGAACCAAATCCTAGCACAATTTCAAACCATATGCCATGTCAAATCGAGAGAGAAAGTAAAGGAAAAAAAGGTCGACAGTCCACTCTTTCTATACAGTTAAAATTGTTTGCTCTTGCTGTTACTGCTGTGATTTGTCCATGATGCGAATATCCCCGTATCCGTATCCGAGACCAAACAGTATTTGACAAGTTGTAAATGGTGTAGGATCAAAAGCAAAAGTCAAACTCTCCCGAGACATAAAAGTATAAGTATATTGTGCAATATGCAAGTATAAGTATATTGTGCAATATGCAAGTATAAGTATATTGTGCAATATGCAAGTATATGTATATGCAATATGCATACATGTCATGTACATGCGAAATATTTTGATTGCCCATAAGCATATATGTACAATGTACATAGTACGTAGGTTTACATAATATGTAGTTATAGGTAGGTCCCAATCTGTTGAACTCTCGATCTGGAAAATGGGACAAACCGGAGGTAGAAAAAATGGAGATTTCGAACTTTTTACAAAGCTTTGTAAAAATTGAGGCAGAAAGAGAATGGAGGAAGAATACAAGAGAGAGAGAGCTGTTTTTGCCAATTTGTACGCACATGAAATATGCATAAACATAAGCAAAATACATAATCTACCTTATAAGCTCTTGTAGTTTTACTCTATAAGGCTACTAGAATTGAAAGACATTGAAAGTATGCTCATACATGTAACCCTTGTAAATCTATGGCAAGTAAAACTATTGAGTGCTGGCGTACTAAAAAAAGCATGTACGGTACATATTTTAAAAAGATTGTATATAGATGCCCTATCGGGCTACGCGAGTACAATGTAGAATGCACCACGTACATTTCTGTACAGTTTACACTTTATCATACTGCATGAATATGCAAGTAAATAAATCCGCACATTGTGTATGTGCTACCAACTACAGACATCTGCAATATATTATGTGCCATCCCTTATACAATACATCATGTAGGTATTACGAAAACTGTTTTCTATTTTTCCTTTTATCATCCCGTCCTTGCCTACTTCTTCTTTCCACTGGGGAGTTTTGTGCAAAAACTCTATTTCTCTCTCGCGCACTTTTTCATCTCTGCCCTAGAAAAAAAATCCAGGTATAAAAATCCAGAGCATGCCAAAAATGTACAGTAATGATAATAATAATAATAATAATATCCATGGATCCAACTTTGCGAAAGAAAAAATAACTTTCAGTCTGCTCAGCTCAACTGATCGTGAGTCTGGATCTTGGGTCTTGAGCATTGAGCACTGATTGAGCATTGAACGCTGGGCATTGAGCATTGAGTTTATATTGAATACATATTCCGTATTCATAAAGGTATATAGATACATATTTGTGTGCATATACACACGACACATTATACATCCTTGTATGTCGTCTCTATACGAGATTCTGACTTTGCACTATCCCCATGGTTAAATATATGAGAGATATGGATTTTGAAGACTATTTCGCAGGTGAAAGTCGAACGCTACACCACAACACATTATTCACAGTCCAATTCGTCCAAGAGCTGAGCTAAAGCCCTCGATAAAACTACTAGCGACGGGAAATCCATGTTACGTCCATACGTATATAAATACAACTGCGTAGCCCAAACCAAAAGGCTCAGGTTACCTTCTACTATATGTAGTGCATGCTCTTTCACTTCTTATACTCTAAAAAGCAGAACAATATAAGATAAAATGTAAAACATGTAATAATATGAAAAATAAAGCAATGCATACATTTTGTACTGTGCAAACTTTCTTGTCGTGAAAACTGCGAGTGTCTGTTAGTATGTATAACATACACTGTAATGGGATACTATCTGCACATCTGCACGTTCTCTGTGTACATTCAGCCTTTAGCTGGCGTTCGTAGTTTGGTACACTTTCCTGCCAATATAAAGCAGAGAAATCCATATGAAAATCCCATCTCCTTTGTACGCATTTATGTGTGCTCTATGTATAATATTTTATAGGGAGACGTACATATTACCTACACGTTCGTGTATTTTGCACATACATACATACACACACATACACACAAGAGGCATGAAAGAGGAGAGAAAGTGATGGGGAAATTGAGTTGAGGAACAACAGGAGAAAGCGCGTGTTGGCTCCAGAAGGATTTCTCTCCGCGCAGCCAACGGTGGCATCGATTCGATCGATGGCCACGTCCTCGCCCCTTCCTCTCCCCTCCTTTTCTGTGTACCAACCCCATTGCCAACTTTACTCGCTTCAACTCTAACTCTTGTTCCCTTCCTCCCATCTCTCCAGCAACCACTTCCAGAGTTTCAGCTCCAGTTCCAGCTCCATGGCATTGTATGCACAAACAAAGTCGAGGCTACCATTAGACTTGTATTAGTACCACTACGATCATTATTATTAGTATTATTATTTTCACTACGGTATAGTATGTATACATATGTAGTCGACAATAGCCACCACCACCACCACTACTACTACTACAATACCATCATCATCATCATCATCATCATCATCATGAGCACAATACTCTGTTCTATCTACTCCATTTCCATTTCCATGTTCATGTCCAGGATCATGATTATATGAATGAGACCTATATACGTCTGTCGGTGTGTGTGTGTGTGTGCAACAAAGGAGAAGGCTTAAGCCTATCTGACGTCCGCCTGTCTTTCCAATTCAATACTTGTACATTTTGTACATGGTTTACTGTAGGTATTAGGTATACTCCTACTACATACATACATACGTACATACATGCATATAAACAAGTATCTACGTGTGTATCAATTTTGGAGGAGAAAATCGTATCATATTACCATTATATTATTAGCATTAGTATTTTGAGAAAATCTAACGAGGAGGCGGAAGAAGAAGAAGAGGAGAACAGAAGAAAAGATGAGAGGAAGAACAAGGAGAAGGAAATGGACAGAGTCTGCCTACATAAGTATACACTACAAAAAAGCCAAATCGACGACGAGGTTGACGGCAAGCAACATGAAACATGTAATATGTATTGAAAGGAGAAGCGGAGCTGGAGAACAATGCGTCGGCCTTTAGTCAGTGTATGTATAAATATGTACGAATATAGACAGATAGCTTGATTTTGATAGATATAATGTTTTGTAACTGTATATTATTTATATGTACTACATAGTATGTATATCATGGACTACAGTAGTCTACACTGCCCAACGTTAAATTGGAAATAAATAAAGGAGGCAGGCGACGGTGAAAGATTGTCCGCTCGTGAGTGTGTCAGTCGTGTGAATGTGAGCTCGACCATTTCTACCTTCTGTTTAGAAGCACACAGTCTTTGTTATGCATCTAAGCATTTGTCAGTATATACAGTATATACTTTGCACTTTTGGTTTTGGAGTATGAAACAAAGTCTTAAGACTGGGATAGGACAAAGACACAATAATATTATAATACGATATACAATACATTTGATATTGTACATTGTACAACTATAAATGTATAGCTATTATGTGGAGGAAAGGAAAATGGACATGGACATGGGTCGAAACGGAATGACATGGGGAGGAGGAAAGAGAAAATGACAGACAAGGACAAAATCAAGAGGGAATGAAATAAATAGAGATTGTGATCGAGATGGAATGGAACAACTACATTAGACCTTCCCAAAAACACCATTGCAGAAATTTCAATAGGCGAACCCACCCGAAGAAGAATTTCTCGAATGTCTAGACGGTCAGAATGGACGAAATTTCATGAAAGAAGAGTTTTTTAAAAATTCTAGAAAGGATTTTTCCATTCTTGTCAAATTTTAATGTTTGAGGGAATTTTTTTGGACCAAAATATGAACAAAAAGAACGATATGATGGGTAAATCCTTTTGGATGTTTTTACAAAGGCGTTTTTATGCGAGGCCTATTGCACTTGTACAATGCTGACTCTAAAATTTAAATCATTCAAACGGGTGGTCCGATTTCCAACGCAACTGCAAGTACAAACAAGGACCAAACTGTATAGTTAATGCAAAAGTGGACTGGACAAATTTCCTGTTTTGCTTTTGTGTTCTTTCACTTTGTCTCTCTTCGTTCAACCATCACATGGACGTAGTCACATAGTCATACAAGCGCTTACCATAGCGCTCACATTTACTCCACATTTACATTTTTGTCTTCTGTACTTACTGCTCTTTGTTTCCTTTGCTTAACTTTGTTTTCTCTGCAAGTTTTCTTTCTTTTCTCGATACCACCAACGGACTCACATCTATAGTCACAAAAGGAATTTAAAAATATCTACACATGCAGTCACGTTACCTGTCTGAACGAGGTTAAAGGATCACCATATAAAATACTTTTGTCCAGAATCCTTTCGCCCATATTTTTGACCAGAACTTACGTTTAAAACATATTCAATTTTCTACATTGTGTGTTCTGATATAAGTGCTTAAGGGGATTTCGCAGCTGGCAACTGGCATCGCCTTTCTTCCTATTACGACTTTCTTCACAGTTAGCTTTATTCTTTCTCTAGACCTTCAGTCATCATCATGGTTCAATAGGAAAGCAATTTTGTGTATTCCCTATCCAGCAGGTGTCAGGATTTATACCCCATGTTTTTAGAGTCAACTGTTGGTCAGCGCAAGTGGTCAGCCAAGTTAAAGGAAAGCCAAAGACACTAAAATGATATGAATAAAAATGACAGCGGGAGGGAAGAAGAGACAATCCTTTACTATTTTTTCTTCCCATTTTTTCTCCTTTTCCTTTTTTTTTCGTGGTGGTTTTATGAATGTTTGCATTCTGGGTCTGGGTACTTTTTAGACACTTAAAATGACCCACAAATAAATGGCTCGTTTTAGCTTGGCCATACGTCCATTGTCCGCGGAGTACAGTAGAGTATGTCACATATGTTATGGACGAAGCTGAGGCCAAACAGAATGCGAATGATGTACGGTGTAACTGGGTACGGAGAGTACGGAGAGACTACCGACTTTCTGCTACACAATACATATATAATATGTATAATGTAATATATTGTGGAATCGTGTGAGGAAAACAAATAGAGACAAGTTCACAGTTCCTTTGGTGCAGGCAGTGCATAATCACACATATCACATACGTATATGTATGTATTATGTACTTGTGTAGGGCAAAATGCTGAAAAGAAATACATGGAAAAAAGACGAGTCTACGTCACGGAATGAATAGAAAGAGAAGAGCAGTTGCAAATATCCGAGTAAAATCCCAATGTTTGAACCTCTCCCCAGAGTCGATTTAAATTCCTTGCCATACCCTTGCAAAAACCCATCATCAGCACAATAGAGGATACTTATACATGCATTATACATATAATATAAGAAGAGTAGCGACGTCAATGTTAAAACTGAAACTGTGTATTCTTCCTCCTTCGGTCTGCC
>JAQIVE010004500.1:0-14448 GCA_034698285.1 Sminthurinus bimaculatus | reverse complement strand
AAATCCAGCTTTAAATCTATCAGAGTCGATGTGTTAAATTTTACACCAAAAAACATCTGTGGAACAAGGGCTCTCCGAGGGCCAGACAAAAACATGGGATATAATATTCGAGTCAAGAGCAAAAATTTAACCCCAAATGACCCAGAGAATCTTTTGCGTTGAATTCAATAGGCCCCAAATTTTATCAAAAAGGCGCAATCTTTTATGAAAAGGGGAAAAAACGTTTCAAAAAAGGAGTATTTTAGGCCATAAATTTCAAAAAAGGAGTGGTTTAGAATTAAAATTTTAAGAATGTCGTGTTTTAAACCCAAAATTTCGAAAAAGCGGGTTTTAGAACCAAAATTTCAAAAAGAGCATATTTTAGGCCATAAATTTTAAGAAAGGCAAGTTTTGCTCCCAACATTTCAAAAAATCATGTTTTTTTCCCAAAATTTCAAAAAACTGTTGTTTTACTCCTAAAATTTCAAAAAATTCTTGTTTTACTCCCAAAATTTCAAAAAATTCTTGTTTTACTCCCAAAATTTCAAAAAATTTATATTTTACTCCCAAAATTTCAAAAAAATTATGTTTTACTTCCAACATTTCAAAAAACTCATGTTTTACTCTCAAGATTTCAAAAAGCGGGCGTAGCCATGGGATATCTGATGGTGTATGAACGATGAACGGTTTTCGACTAAACGGTAACTGCTATTTCTTGTGATATCACTTACAATCTCGTAGACTTGTTGTTCTTCGAGGTTCTATAAAAGAGTATATTTGTTAAAGACATACCCATGAAGTTGTTGGAGAATCCGCAGCATCCTATGGTTCAGAGTCCGGATCGTCATGACCCAAATGTGAATGACGTAGTTGCAAATGCTCAGATTGAAGAAATGGATCGAGGTATCGAACAGAAGGCAGGTCACGGTGATCAAGGTCGTTCGATTTGCCGGATCAATGTGATGCACAAAATTGATGGGAAGATCTTGCAATAAAAGATAGAGTACCGTGTATTGCAGGCTCAAGGAATAAACCAGACCGGGAAGTAGCCGGATGTACCACTCTTTGAGTCCCAATTTTCGTTTTCGCTGTACTCCACTCCATGTATTAGACGTATCTTCAATTTCATCAAACACCGTGGAATCAGACACTTCTTTAACACGTTAAAGACGTTTCAAAACATGTTGGTGGATCATTTTAAAAAATACTTGCAAACTTACCTGATAGACAGCCAAACGCTTCATTCCACAAGGCGACTCCCAGATTCGGGAAACTGATGAAGCTGACCCAAGCGATGCAGGCTGAGCAAAAATTGACAATGACCGCCATCGTCAGTAACGGCCCGTGCTCCATAGATTCTTGACCTTTTTCGGGATCAGCGTGGATGATACTGCTGTAAATACAGCTACAAAAATTATTTAGGGAATGGGAAAACACGACCAGGAGCCACAATCGAAAGATTTTAAGTCGCCACCCCACAGTTTGTCGCTTCATCAATCCCGATTTGAGGTCAATGGTCACGGGCATAATGTTGATAGTCGAGAGGAGGTCAATCACCCGAAAGTTCAGTGTCAAGTCATCTACCGTCAAATTGAGCATTTTGTCTAATGCATAAAATATTTCATTACACTTGCTATTTAATTAAGATTCTTTTGCAATACTGGGGGCCAAACTTTCGGTTAATTCCTAAAGTCAAAGAACGGGGTTCTATAGAACGTTCCAGATCGGTTTTGGCTTTCCTGATTATGCTCCAGGTTCCTTTTATCCAGAATTCTTCCGTCGATTGCTCCACTTTGACCGATGTGATGTGCACGTGGCTGAACACGAAGAACAATTAAGTAACTCTAATAATATCCACCAATGTGCAATCAAGGAAAATTGCGGGGCCTTAATTGAGTTACAAATTGCCGTTACAAGAGTTCTTGTAGGAATAATTTAGTTCAGTCCAAAGGGGGAAAAGACGGTTTAAATGGTTGTACGTACCCAAAACTCAATCACACCACTTTTTTACCATTTTGGCACCAATTATGGGCCAAACATGCGATTTTGGTATTTTTGGAAACCAATCACGTGACTTAAGTGCACAAATCACCCAAAATACGGGACTTAAATGTACACATCATGGAAAATACGTGACCTAAGTGTACTTTTTGATTGGTGCTATTAGTTGGTGATAATGATTGGGAAATATGTAGTTACGTAAAATTTAATAACTTTTATACACCCCTACGGAAATTCCCGGCCGAATTCTCCCAAAACTTTGGTCCATCCTTCGAAATGCGTATAAATTAGACGAAATTCGGAAAACGGCCGAAAAAAATCCACAAACAGTATTTCAGTAGAATTAGATCCAAGTCCGGCGACGGCCGAAAAAGTTTGCTCGTTTTAGTAGAATTAGGCCAAACTCTAGCAATGACTGAAAAAAGTTCGTCCATTTTTGTAGAATTCGGCCAAAGTCAGGCAATGGCCGAAAAAAATCCGCCCAAAATTGGCAAAAATAAGTTAGCACCCAAAGTTAATAAAAGGCGCTACAGAAGGCTGGCGGGAAAAGTCAAAAACTAGATTTCGCGCGGGTAGCCTCGTAGTATTCATTTACCTGACAAAATAATTGCGCGATAATATATATCAGCATTTATTTCCTGATTGGCTAGAGGTTCATGTCAAACATATCGCTAAATCTTTTGTGCATGTTGGAATTACGGGGATAATGTGCATAATGCACAACCTAGTAATTGAACGTCCAAGATGAAGAACCGCTTAACTCCTATATAACTTATATAGGAGATACGCTGTTAATCGTCTTGGCAATTCAATTGTAGCCTGATAAGTATAGGACTTTAGCATAGGAAAAAGCATGAGTACAAAAAATGCATACAGGACAGTGGGCAGTTATAAATAGAATTTAGCTTTTGCGATTTTTGACCACTGACATTTTAAAATTTCACCCCAAAAAATGATGCACCGACCTCGAAAAAATGTTCATTAGAAAAATTTTGCATTTTTTTAAATGAAGGCTGAATTCAACTTGATGATGGATGGAAATATTTTTTTCATTGGTTCTCATGAAGCAACATTTACAAGTGACTTTACAACTTGAAATAAAAATTGATTATTGCCTCTCTCACAATAATAATCTATAAAATCCGCTGCACATTTTATATATTATCACTGGTAGTTTGCATGCAGAAATTACAGCAGAAAAATTTCGTGGCCGTCATTGCCTTGAATTTTTGAGACCTACTGCAAAAAATTTGATCGTCACTTCTGCTCTGGCATCAACTCAGGGTCAACTGTACCACAACAAAAGATGATGGTCAACCACGTCTTCTCCTTAACTCTGTCAACCCTGATAATTCTTCTTTCAGGTTGGTAATAAGTCTGTTGAAACCACTTAATTTTGAGCATCTCAACGCCTCTGGTTTTTCCCTGTTAAAATTGACGTTTTTTCTATCCTTCAAGGAAATCTGTTCTTTAGTAACTCTGTTCATATGGTTTCAAGCCAAGGGGCCAATCCAAGGATATCGACGCGGCTGGCTCGCACCATTTGTGGCCAATCGTCGGAATTCTCCCGGACGAAAGTGATTCAACCGCCGGCCAAATCGTCAGGATCTGGACTTGTGGGCCTGCCGTGTGGATGGATCGACTGGAGACTCGGCCCTTCTCATCCAGACACCTACAAAACGTGCAGGCAGATGGAGGGATCGTCGTCGACGTCATCGTCATCGTCATCGTCATCGGGGTCGGGGAGAGTTGTCGGTGGTCAGGAGGCAAAGCCACATCAATTTCCCTTTATCGTCTCCCTTGGATACCTCAGGAACCATGAATGTGGCGGATGTATACTGAACGAGTACTGGGTGATAACGGCCCTTCACTGTAGACCACGACGCCAAAATAGTTACGAGGGCATGACGGTGGTGGCCGGGGAGCACAACCGAAAAGTGGACGAGGGCACAGAACAAGTTCGCAACGTTTCCTTATGGTTCGATGGCCCCCCTCAGTAAGTTAAGCCAAAGGATACAGTTCAATTAACTTTATTATGTACTTTTCTAGTTGATAAAATCGAAGTTCGTAACATGGAGCCATCTAGCGGAATTTTAACTTTTTAAAGTTTATCTGCTGTATAAAATAATGTACTACTATATGTATGCACAGTATTCCCTCAGTTTTATCAACTAAGTACCTACGGCAAAAGGAATTCATAAAATGGAATGAAAATTCGATTTTATGAACGAAATTCCATTGCATCAACGTTTTTGGAATGCAAGGAATCTTGCTGAATGCTAAAAGGCATACCACAATTCGATTTAATCAATTCCTTGGAATTGGTTCATAAAATCGAAATTTATAAAATACAATGTTCATATGATCGAGGTTTTTAAATGTATATATGTAATAGAGGGATTTCTGTATTATGAAACGTTCGAGAAAATTAAACTTCATTCAAAAATCCAAATCCCGCGCCGCCGCAACGGTGTCTCTTGTGATTTATCGGATCAACCTCGATTTTATCAACTTTTTCTGAACGAACTAGTTGATAAAATTGAGGTTGTACTGCATAATATGTGAAAAAAAATAATATGCTTCCTTTATCCGCTCATGCAAGGCTTTGCCTAACTGAAACGTTTATTGTTCCCAGGTTTAATAAGACGTCGTGGAAGAACCACGATATTAGTCTGCTAAAGGTTGACAAGCCTTTCGTCTTTAACGAAAATGTGCAGCCCGTCGCCCTTCCACCCCGAGACTATATCCATGAAGGTTGGTCCGAATATTTTCAAATTTTTCTATTCACCAGAATGTCATCTGTTAACCTATTGAAAATGGATGAAGGTAAATGTTCGGCTATATGCTCAAAAAATGACCTTTGACCTGTCAGGGCTCGCGACAGTTGTAGGATGGGGGCTCACTGAGCGGTTATCCGAAAACGAAAATCGAATACTCCCAGATATCCTCCAGTTTACGCCAGTCCCGGTCATTCCATTTCCAGTATGTTTGGAAACATATGAAAGAATAAAAGATGAAATTTTGCAGCTAGGATATGATAATAGCAGTATTTGCACGGGATATGATGATGGACGGGCCAATTCGTGCAGCGGAGACAGCGGTCAGATACTCCTTAAACACAATATTGTCTGATACTCCTTAAACACAATATTGTCTGATACTCCTTAAACACAATATTGTCTGATACTCCTTAAACACAATTTTGTCTGATACGCCTTAAACACAAAATTTTCTGATACTCCTTAAACACAATCTCATGCTCCTGAAACATAGTATGATACTCCTTAAATACAATCTTGTATATTCTGATACGATGTATAGAATCATCAAAAGTTGATCATGAAATTATGGTCTCGTCTCATATTTTTTTTAACAGGTGGTCCGTTGATGGTCACTATTGATGGGAAAGATACCTTGTTGGGAACAGTGTCCGGCGGTTGGGCTGGGACCGAGTGTGCCGAAGCGGGTTATCCAAACCACTACAAGAGGGTTTCCTACCCCTTTTATATGGACTATATTGCCAAGATTATGGCGGAAAATTAAAAACGGGCTGCCCATAAAATAATAATATACCTATGTTATGTATGTAGGTATCTTTTATCTTTGTCGTAATATTTATTTTGGAATAAATTTTTTTCAAGCTGTCAACATTGGCGGTTTTTATAAAATTTTGGGAAAATTCCCAGCCTACTCTGGCAGGTTTTCTGCCAAAATATTATCCGTTCCAATGTCAGAGGGTGGTATAGACTCTTTGCTCTTTGCAAAAATATTGGGAGGTGCGAATTCCAACTGGTACAAACGAGTATCATTTCCCAGCTTCCTGGACTTCATTGCCAAGGCTATCGCGGAAAAATGATCATAATTATGCGTATCATATGCATGTATGATGTATGCATATTGAGAGTGGGCAACTTTCGGCCGCGGAATAGTTACATAGGTCGAAAATCAAATTTTGCAGGCAGTTTTTTTTATTTAATTCCCATAGCGACTGCCGAAAAAATCCCGAATCTTTAATTACGAGCCCAAAGTTAATAAAGGGCGCCAAAGAAGGCTCTCGGGAAGTGAAAAAACTAGAATGCGCGGGAGATACCATATAAAAATGCACGTGGACAGGAAAAATCATGCGTATGTTGTGTGTCACCCTGTACTTAGTTGAATGGCGATTCCTGAATAATTCGAATTTTTATAGAGTGTTTAAACAATAGTAAAAAGCCCATAAAGCATAACGTCCGTCACTTACAGTTGTTTAATGTACAAGCTCAGTTTCCGCGGCCGAAACTGTTCAAAGTTGTCCTTGCCTTCAGCTTTGGCCCGAAAAAAATTCATCCACCGTCCATCCGACCTTTGCAGTTAGGTCAAAACCGCTTGGACTTTAACAGAAGCAAAATGCAAAATCGCAACTTTCGTTCTGTGACTCTATCAAAAGTTCTGCTTTTTGTTCTTCTTCTAGGTTTGAAAAACTCTGGAACAAAATTTTTAAATTTTGAGTAGCTATCTCTTAGCCCCTGATATTTTGGTGTTCAAAATTTGTCCAATTCGTCTTCCATTCCCGTACAAACATTTCCCGCAGAATTCTGTAAGGGATTCGACCAACCAAAAAATTACCAGAGGTTTTCCCTACGGAAAGTATCAAAATTCCGCCAAAAACCAAAATATTGCAGAATTCCTTGAACTAACGAAAAGTGCCTAACAGAATTCCGCTAAAATCTTGAGAATTCTTTGAACTAACTAAGGTTTCTGCTTTTTTGGCATTTGGATACTGGGCGAATTTTCGGCAGAAATTTTGGGCTCAATCGTTTAATTGTTTTTTAATACCGGGTTTTCCGTATTTTGTAGGAAATCCTGTATTGAGGAACTCGGTCCATATGGTTTCAAGCCAAGGTTTCAACCCCAGGATTTCAACGCGGCTGGCTCGCACTATTTGTGGCCAATCGTCGGAATTCTCCCGGACGAAAGTGATTCAACCGCCGGCCAAATCGCCGGGATCTGGACTTGTGGGCCTGCCGTGTGGGTGGATTGACTGGAGACTTGGCCCTTCTCATCCAGACATCTACAAAACTTGTAGTCAGATGGAGGGATCGTCGTTGTCATCGTCGCAGGGGAGAATTGTTGGTGGTCAGGAGGCGAAACCGCATCAATTTCCATTTATCGTCTCCATGAAACACAAGGGTGCTCATTTTTGTGGTGGATCTATTCTGAACGAGTTCTGGGTAAGGCAGGATGATTCTTGAAATCAACCCTTGTGGTTTGTACATATTTTTGTATACATTTTTTCAGGTGATAACGGCAGGTCACTGTAGACCATTCGACCAAACGATTTGGCCGGACAAGGCGGTGGTGGCCGGGGAGCATAACCTGAAAAAGGACGAGGGCACGGAACAAGTTCGCAAAATTTCAAAATGGATCGATCGGCCCCCCCAGTAAGACAAAGGATACCGTACTACCTTGATTTTATCACCCGCAACTGCATTACTTTCAAGTTGATAAAATCGAGGTTCGGAGCCATCTGGTGCAATTTTGCCGTTTTTTCAAATTTACCTCTTGTACGAAATAATTTACTGCTATAAAGCATAAAGTAGTCCCTCGATTTTATCAACTAATTACCTCCTGTTCAAGGAATTCATAAAATGAATGTAAATTCGATTTTATGAACGAAATTCGATTGCATCACCGTCATTCATAGAATGCAAGGAATGTCGTTGTTCTAAAAAACATTCCACAGTTCGATTTACGCAAGTCCTTGGAATTTTTTCATAAAATCGAAATTTATAAAACAGAATGTTCATGTAATCGAGGGTTGTACACTGTACACGTAAACTTGCACATTAAAAACGCTTTGTCTAACTGAAATGGTAATTGTACCCAGGCTCAATCAGACGTATTATAGGTGGCACGATATAAGTCTGATAAATATCAGGGAATATCCGTGCCAAAATTATAAAGAGTTTTTCTTTTCAGAATCAAGACTTTTTTTTTCTTTTGCCGATTCTCACAATTCTTTTTTTCTTTTCAACCCCGCGAAAGGCGACGTGGTACAAATTAATGTATGTACATATATGTATGCAATATGCATAAAAAATATGAACACTAATTAATTGCTCGTGATTTTGTGATGAAATTAAATAGCAATTATCCTCATTAAAATGTGAATGTAACACAAACGACATATTATCGTTTGTTTTATTGAAAGGCAAGTCCCTATTTGAGATCATTTATCATCATTATTTGTACACTGCACACACTAGGATGCTACATCATGCAACACCGTACATTGTACACATTAGACGAATGTGTATTGTGTATGTGTACAGTGTACAGTGTAAACACTGAATAGACAAACTGGGCACAGATTCGATAAAATCATGAAGTCACTAGTTATAACTAAAGTTGCAATTAGGTATGAAATTTAGCATAAGAGTTCCACCTAAGTGCAACTTCAGCTAATGCAACGACGAAATCCTTCGCTAAGTACAACTTGCTTTATTATCGGTAAATTATTTAAAAGATAAATGTAAGATAAATGATAATTTTTTCGTACTTATAAATAGAACATTAAAATTTCAGTACGATCGTAATAAAGTCAAAGAATTGAAATTTTACATAAACTGAAATTGAGTCCGAGCTTTAATTTAAAATTCAAAAACGCTGATTTCATGTCTTCGTTGTGCATACTAGATACACAAAAATGCAAATTTTTTGCATACTCACTTTTTTTTTCTTATATTATATATAATAGAGATTAGGAGCTTTCAAGTGTACTTTTTTTAGGGAGGATAGATACTAAATATTAACTACAATTGCAATTACAACGAGTACAAATTTTCGTTGATAAACATTCAAATATATAAATAAAAGTCAAATATATATAACATTTGTAACATAAATTATATTAGTAAATATTATATGCGTACTATTTACTATTATCTATTAAACTACAGCAAACTATTATCGAAATATTGTTATTATCGTTAATATAATAAACCGAAATTATAAACAGTCATTATCAGAAACAAAAGTCATACAATATTTTGTAATATTATACAAGTAAAATATATCATAATGTGATGGGTAAAATATAGCATACTTCATAAATGAATCAACAAATAATAATGGTTTATATTATTATGTAAATACTTATCTATTTATGTAAAGATATTATTGCCATAGAATTTTGGAATAGAAAATTTCCTCGTCCTAGTTGAGGAAAGAGTGGCTGGAGTAACGGGGTAAAGTCTTCTCCGCCGTCGTTTCTTTGGAGGATTTTCAGAGGATGAGGATTCCTCTCCCCCTTCCGCTTCTTCTTCATCTTCCTCTCCTACTTCTTCTTCTTCTTCCCCAGAATCTTCAGAATCGGGCTGATCTGTCCCGTCATGGGTCAACTTGGGTTTTTTTTTGCTGCTCTTTCTCTTTCTCCTTTGTCTTTTTGACCCCATCTCCCTTTTCCTTTTCTTTTTCTTGCATGTTGCTTATCATAAGACGACTCCTGGTCACCCGCTTAACTTGCTCACCATTGTCCGCTTCTTCTTCTTCTACTGCATCCTCCTCACTTTCGTGGTCGTTATCTTTGTCCTCTTTACCTGAATTAGTGAACCAAGAAGCAACCAAAAACCAACCAAAACCAATAAATTACTTGACTTCATGTACATTTGAATCTTGATACACATATGTATTTGATATTTGATTTTTGAACTTTGAATCACAATCAAATTTGCCTTTTCCGTTTTTTCGTACCAGCGGTAGACGATGATGATGCAGAGGAAGACGGCCGGCTCGTATTTTTAGATACTGATGATGGTCTTCCATATCTAGCCCTTGACCGGGTCATTCGTCCCGTTCCTTCCGGGTCTTCATCAGACTCAATTTCTATCAATTCAATATCCTTGTCTTTGTGACCCTCCTTTTTTTAACACCACTAGAAGCACTAGCACTAGCACTACTTTTATTGATACACGGACTAGACACGGATGAGGACGACTTAGTTGACCTGGAAGAACAATTACTACTTGTTCGAGCTCTAGTTGTGGGCTTCTCCAAATTTTCCCCCTTCTCGATGATAACAATTTTACTCTGGCTCTGACTTTGGTTTAAAGTTAAAGTTGAACTGGACAGTAAAGTTGAATTGGACTTACTACTACTATCACTTAAACTGCTGGTGATGGACGTAGTGGTGGTGGTAGAAGAAGAAAGGTTAAAACTGCTCACGGAACTTGAGCTGGATAAATAGGATCTACTTGAGCTGCTTTGTTGATTTTGAATGGATTTATTCGCACGAAGCTTATAAATTTCTTGTTGCTGTTCGTATCGAGCAGCCGGTTTATGTCGATCCATCTCATCCCTTCCCGTTTTGACAGTGGCGGAGGAGGAAGAGGAATAGAACGATGATGATGGTGATAAGGTTGAAGTTGAAGATGTTGATGTTGATACACTAGTTTGTACTTTTGAGGATTGACTATCAGTTTTTTCCTTCGTCTTTTCCTTTTCTTCCCCATGTTGTTGTTGTTGTTGAGGCACTTGAGACAATCTCGGCCTTCCGGGGGCCTTTTCTCAGCAATGGGTACGATTTGAAACTTGTTAGCAGAACGGAGTTGAGTTTCAGAATAAAGGGGAGGATTCTTAATGTTTCTGTGTAAGGAAAAAAAATACAAAATAATTAATAACTGAATAATGGAACCAAAAATTTAATTTTTGTACATTATATATTTTATTTTATCTTTACCTTGGAGTTCTACGTTCCGGGACACTTGGGAATTTCTTGCGCTTCCTTGTTTTACGAGGACGAGGACGATGATGATGATGATGAGATCACTGAGGTTGAGGTTGCTGCTGACGATAGAGGCAACATTCCAGAATTTAAAGATTCGGATAATTTCTGCACTCGAATCCACACCTGACGATTTGAATCCGATCCCGAGTTTAGATTTTGTTGTTGTTGTTGTTGCTGCTGTCGATACTGGTGTTGGGATATCAACTGGGGTGGAGGTGGACCAGTCACATACATTTTGTCATCCTTGTTGTTCCCAACTGAAAGAGTCTGAAACAGCTCAGGATTGGACAACCCATACGAATGGTGGGATAATGACGGATTGTTGTAATGACTACTACTCGGGTTGATATTTACAGGATTATGATTCCCACTTGAGGAAGGAGATGATGGTGTAGGATCGTTATTGTTGATAATGGACAAGGATTCATCGGTACAACTGGTGGGTAAGGCTCTTGCTCCAGGACCCATTGCCAAGGTATTTGTATTACTATTAGAACTGCTATTCGTATTTGTATTGGCGTAATGAAAAGCTGTATGTTGAGTCGACCCACGGGGGGGGGCCCCCGGGGTTAACAAACGGTAAAGAGTCAAGTTTTAGTGCTGAGAGGATGACGGGAGCTTATTGGGGCTGTCCAAAGTATTGTTATTATTATTACTACCACCACCACCAATATTATTGACACTTGTCCTATTCATGTTCATATTCATATTAATATTCATAGCCTGCATCCGTTGCTGTTGTTTTAATTTTTGCTGAGCTTCTAATAACGCTTGTCGATTTAAAAGGTCTTGCTCTTTTTTCTGCTGCTCATCAAACCGTCTAAGAGTGTCCGTGTTTGAGGGCTTGGTATACACGACAGCGGTTGTGTCCGGAAGATTAGGGATAAACTACTGCTAATGATTGTTGGAATTCCACCAGTGAAAGAAGAAGAGCGTGTTGAATTCTCATCTTGCATCGAACTAGCTGATGAATTTTGATTTAGATTCTGGTTTGTACTACAAGCTGAAGTTGAAGCTAAACTTGAACTTAACGAATGACGAATGGGTTGGTTGGCCTGGAAGCGAAGTTGACGATCCCATTTTTTCATCCGTAATCACATTTACTTCTTCCCCGATTTCTTTCGAGCCCTGTTCGAAACATTAAAAATAGAAGAAAAAAATTATGGCATCCTGGTTCTGATATTACATTATTGACAGAATCCTGGATTCTCCGCTTACCAAGAACGGATACTGCATAACGGATAATTAATATTTAGTACTTATTTCGCAATATAGGTGCATGCAAACATTTCTTGTAAATAAATAAATTTAAGTAACAATTCTGACTTACTTTTTAGTAATTTTGAGGCTGTGATGTTACTATGATTATTTGTAAAGTTGACATCTTTGTGAATAACTGTATTACTCGATCCTAAAGTTAAACTATTGTCTATTTGCACAGAATTGTTGTTGCTACTATTGTTGCTATTACTCAATTTGTGTATACTTGAGGTGATGGGAGATGGGAGTTGACGGAATCGACGTGGAATGCTCATTGAGATCATGATTATTTAGAATATGTTCCATATAAATATTGTTATTTGGATTTAAATTTGAAGTAGTTGGAGGTCGATAGGGTTTCGAATGACGATTGTAATTTTTAGATGGATGACTACTGTTCTTGGGAGTTGTGGAGAATCGACTGTTGTTGAGATCAAATGATGAGCACTGAAAGCACTGTTATTATTATTACACGAAAAGAAGAGGAAAAGAAAAATGGTAATGGATAAAGTTGATAGTGCAGTTAAATGGCGGGGTGGCATTTATGACGGAGGAAAACCGCCCTGTTCACAAATGTTCTCCGGGTATTACATATTGCACAACCCCCCGGGGGAGGTGACCGGTGAATGTTTAAATGTCGCTCCAGTTCAGCCGGGCGCACAAAGTCTTTTCCACACTGAAATTGATGCCCAACTTCACCAACTAACTGGAGGCACTTGTAGAGTCTCTTGGGTTTCTTGACTTGAGCATTCCGCCGTTTTTCACCGGGTCTTCGTCGTCTTCTTTCCCCTCCTCTTGATCTTGCGGCAGAATCCGATTGTGATGATGATGACGACGCTGGTGATGGTGGTAGTGGTAGTGGTGCTTGTCGAGTGGCTGTTGATGTTGTTGCTTGTGGATGTGCTGCTGGATTATCCCAAGATGTTGTACGATCTATATGATTGACGTAATATCTTCTGTTTCCTGCCAATAGCTTAACTTCCCAGCTATATAAAAAATAAAGGTACGTAAGAAAAATGTTATTATGCTCATAGCTGGCAGCCTAGCACTGCTTACATGCTGTTTTTGAGCTCACCAAACATTGCCAGGCTGCTTTTTAAGTCAATATTGATTATTTTTTTAACATTTAAACTCCCATATACCAGAAACTTCAGTCAATATTGACCAGAAAGTGCCTTTAACATGGGGTTAAATGGAGAAAATTTTTAAGCTCCGCCCCCCTTTTCTGGATCAACCATGATTTTAATTGTCAAATCTGATTTCACAGGTCAATGACCTTGCCCGACCCACAGGTTTAAGTCGATTGAGATTCTCTCCCTTGACCCCGAGGTCACGGCCAATCAATTTTGATTTGAAGTCTTAAAAACATTTTTCATGCAATGTAGTGTCAAGTCCTATGTCTGGCGGGTGCCCGGGCGTGAACCCGCGGTCGCCAACCAGATCAAAATTGATTTATGACTGTAAATTGAATTTCCATGACACATACATCTTATACCTAAGATACACGATGACCTCACGTGACCCCCGAAGTCACCAACCGAATCAAAATTGATTTCAAGTCTTAAATACATTTTTCATGCAATAAAGTGTCAAGCCCTATGTCTGGCGGGTGCCGAGGCATGAACCTGCTGTCACCAACCGAATCAAAATTGATTTGAGGTGTGAAATTGAACTTCCATGCCATATACATCTTACAGCTTATGTTGTAAATGACCTGGCTTGACCCCCGAAGTCACCAACCGAATCAATATTGATTTGCAGTCTCAAAAAAAATTTTCATGCAATATAGTGCCAAGTCCTGCGTCTGGCGGGTGCCCACGAGTGAACCCACCCCGAGGTCTTCAAACAAATCAATATTGATTTGTTGTCTTATCCATGTAATATGCATCATATACATAATGATCACGTGATCTAGAGAGTCAATATTGACTATCTGGTGACGCCGGGATGGGGTCACGGAGAATCAAAAATGATTTAACCTCATGGGTCAGTTTTACACTTTATTGCATGAAAAATGTATTAAAGACTTAAAATCAATTTCGATTCGGTTGGTGACTTCGGGGGTCACGTGATGTCATCGTGTATATTAGGTATAAGATGTATGTGTCATGGACATTCAATTTACAGTCATAAATCCATTTTGATTTGGTTGGCGACCGCGGGTTCACGCCTTGGCACCCGCCACACATAGGACTTGACACTACATTGCATGAAAAATGTTTTTACACCTCAAATCAAAATTGATTGTCACGTGACGTCAGGAGTCACTCCAGGTCATTGCCCGGAGCTTGGCCATGAGGTAAAAATAATGGGGAAAGCGTATTTGAGAAAGTAAATCAATATTGATCGTCTTGGAGAGTTTTTAAGCCCCGCCCCACTTTCTCCATTTACGGTAATGCTTAATTTTTTATGCATGTGTTTTCCCTATACTGAATCAAGTATGA
>JAQIVE010004499.1:0-14452 GCA_034698285.1 Sminthurinus bimaculatus | reverse complement strand
TAATGTAAATCCCCAATCTAACTTGGGTGACCTTGGGGGAGTTCTAAACATCAAACAATCGGGACCAAATTTTTTTCTCAATTTTAGTGACCCAAAAGGAACAATATGACGACCTGGCTGCTTAACTTTGGCTGTCTTTGTGTAAAATGAAAAGGTCTAATGCATATGCATATGACAGGAGGCGTGAAAAATTAATCACAGGGGAGAGCTATGAGCCGCCTTCAACCTTGTGCATGTCTGTGACTTGTGTGTCTATGTATATTCACTATAAGTATTTAAGTGTGCAAAGTGCAAATGTTGTAAGACACGTACATATTGCACTGTAGTGCTGATGATGTTTTAATAATAATAGTAATGATGCATGGAAACAAATTTGTTTCCCCTCTTCTTCTCCTGTATTTTTTTTACTAAGTACACATTACACAAAAAACATGTAACCACTTTTAATATCGTCATTGTAAGTCATAAGTCGTTGATCGTGACTCGTAAACTGTGATTCACTCACAACTCACAGTCACACTAAACTAATGTGTCGATCGTAGTATATAGATACACACTTAATCCCATACATTGTGATGTAGTATATGAAAAGAAAGTAAAACGTGTTGAATGGCCGAGCACAATTAAATATGAATATAAAATATGCACTTGGTTTTTAACACGAGGCTCAACCGTAATACAGGCGAGTGAAAATGACTGGATAAAATAATTGTATCCAGTGAATGGTTTTTTGCAAACGTACACCGTACACAATGTTAGTGTATTTTTATTTGCTCCAAAGGAATAGTCTGAGGACTAATTTAAAATACTTAAAGTGACGTCATTGACATTCGTGTCATTATAATATTTTCAAGAAGACGAAACTAATTGTAAGCTTACAAAGTTAGTACTGTCTCACAATTTTACTTACCTGACATTACCACTTTTGCATTTTTGTCAACTTTAGGGCAAAGGCAAGTAGAATCTCGAATCTCATAATGTCATCGGGAGTAATATTTATAATTGGATCAATGTAGTAAGTACAATGTGCTTCGCTTTTCAGCCAGGTAGAATAATAAAACACATCGATTTTTTTTCTACACAGTTGTCAAAACTTTCGTTCCGATGTAATATTATTGTGTAATTTTCATAACGGCAAAGATATGACGAGAGGCAGAGGCATTACATTACATACATATTAGAAAGAAAAGCGAAAATAAGTTAATCAGGGGCGACAAAAAATCATTATTGCTGTACTTTTTTTTATCACAGCATTTAATAGTCAATAATTTATGCCATGTTACATCATTTGATTCCGTATGTGTAGAAATCCTTCAATGTATAGATAGTGAGTTATGATTTCAGTGTCTTGCGCGTTTCACATTGGACGGTGTAGTATTTAACTAAAATAGCTCTGCTCGTACTTTGTACAATATTATACGTTATTCGATTAATACACATAGCAGCTAAAACTGAACAATGCTGTCAAACCCTTTGACGTGCCGAGCCGCTATAAAATAGGAATGTACTATACTGTATGACGCAGTATGAAGTATGTATGAAGATGTAGTAAATAAATGTACTAAATGTTTTGTTTTTCCCTATGTCTAGGCCTCCACAATAGATGGACGTCGAAAGGGAGCGTGTTTATTTTGTCAAGAATACTTTATGGACTTGTACTTGTTGGCTGAACTCAAAACTATTTCCTTGAAGGGTAAGTTTTAATGTAAATGTATTTTATGATTCTCGTGAATCTGTACTTAATTTTGTACATGCATTATCTATTATCTAAATGTTCTATTATTTGTAATTCCACTTAAATTTTATTGTACGCACATTTTGCCATTTGCGATTAGGTAACAAATTGAATTACAAAGGATGAAAGAATTAAATCGTAAACAATAAACGTTTCTGGTTTAATTTGACACTGAATGGAATGTAGATATTATGCTTACTTGCCGTAGTATACGTTTAATTTCTGTGGTTTTACGGGATGAAAACAAAAAAAGATGTAAATGTTAACCTCATTAGTATTTGTACACTATAAAAAGAACACGCGTGATAGATGATAGATATGTAATCACAAATGATACAACAATATATTATCATGGAACTTTTCAAAGTTGTACCTGCATGCGTATAATATGTGTGTATACTGAGCTGTTATAAAAATAGAATAAATATAGCAGTAGTACTGCTGCAGTACTAAGTACTACTTATTTGTATATGTTGTATAGTTATTATGTAATGAATGAGGATAAAGTCAGATTTTAAAGAGTAGTAAATAGTTTTTATGGCACCATTTTAAATGGTGGAGAAGAGGAGAAGATACGTCAGTAGATATGAATAGAGCAGAGTGTTACTGTCATTATACTCTCAACATTAGGTATAGATAGTATGAAACGAAAAGTGTTGTTGTCAGCCAGTCCTTTTCTTTCGATTCGTCCGGTATAAAAGCTCATGCTAGATATCCCGGGAATCATTCGGTAATGCCGAGTTATATGTTTTATATTATAATGCATGAAGTCACTGATAAAAATTGACATATTATATTATAGTTCCTAGTTTATGAAAAGAGGAAGTGTTAAATGATCGACCATTCTAGTACATAATGATACTGACCGTTTGGAATGTGGTATGATAAATGATAACCGATTATGGAGTATGTAGTACTCGCACTTTTATCTAATTATCTAAATGGGATTAATAGCGTAGGTAAATTACACGAGTGAGTTTATCTACTGTCTACTGATTAACACTTTATGCATTGTATTTGTATTCAAGTAGGTATGAAGTATGAAGTGTGAACAAGGGAGAGTCTTGATCAATTGTCCGTAGTATTATAAAATAAGACTTATTTTGGAATAGCGGCTAGTATCTATGTAATTGTAATTACAATGAAACTAAAACCTAAAAAGACTTACCGACGAGGGCAACGCTTTAAATATGATTAAATCCCGGTTCAAACTATAATATTTAGGTGATGATCACACCGTCATAATATGTCATGTACTTCATGTAGTATGTTGAATGTTGAATATACATTAAAGTATTGCAGATAGGTTTTGCATCAATTACTTTAATAGAAAGCTTTTTTTATGTATATAAAAAGCAAGATGTTAGTATAGTACAATGCTATGAATTTCATCTTGATTCTTTTCTATTTAATTTTTTAGTGACAACCGTCGACATGCAGAAGCCCCCTCCTGACTTTAGAAGGTATGCAAATTTCAAGTAATTTTAAGCCCCCGTGACCCCTGTGGGTCAGCTAAATGGTCGATTCGGGTCAAAAAAAAAAGAAATTTCTGCAATCGCAGTATGTTAAACATTGTAAAACATACTTTGACGCGAAACAATTCGTCCCGAAAGACACGCCTATTGTATAAACTTGAGACACTAAAGTATGTATATGTGGAATTTTAGTTCATCATGATGTTTTTTTATATGATTACAGTAACTTCGAAGCAACTCCGCCCCCTATTCTTATAGACGCAGGCCTGGCAGTACTTGAGAATGAAAAGATTGAGAGACACATAATGAAGAATATACCAGGAGGACACAATTTATTCGTTCAAGACAAAGAAGTCGCTGTGTTGATAGAAAGCGTCTATTCGGTGATTATAATAAAGAAACTCGGCTATTCGGCATTTGATATTTTTCATGGTTTGAACTTGACCAATCGTAATTATTACTAAACGGTTTTTTTTTCATAATATAGAAATTCAAGTTGATGCTCCTGAAAAAAGATGACCATACAATGAAAAACTTACTAACACAACTTGAAAAAATTGATCAACATTTGGGGATGAAAGCCACACGTTTCCTTACCGGTGACACTTTATGTTGTTTCGATTGTGAGCTGATGCCCAGACTTCAACACATTAGAGTTGCTGGTAAGTCGTTTTAAAAACACTGATGTAGTTTGTAATGCAAGAATTTTCCCGTACATATATGCAAACTGTTGCTAATTACATGAAATTCAAAAGAAACAACGAATTAATTAAAAAGACATCACAAACGTTTTTAAAAAATTTTTAGCCCTATTTTGCCTTTTAAAATTTCTTATAAAAACACGTTTAAACGACAAATAATTATTTTACGTTGCCCTTTTTTGTGTATATATTATATACTTACACTTATGCTCTTGGGATTTTTACTCAAACTTTATTATCATATAATGAAGTATATTATGTATTCTGTTTGCATGCATATCATTCTTAATTGTTTCCTTTATTGTTACGTAATTGTTACGTTTTTGTAAAATATGGCATAAGTATCTAAAGTATAAAATATTATTTGTCTTGCATGTTAATTCGAATTTGCAAACTTTGGTAGTACATTATATAGGGATGCAAAACTGCCGGTGGCAACATTTTTTTCCTTCGTCACAAGTCATAAACGTCATACTAATGCGTTATATTCTTTCATTTCAAAAGGATCGTTTTTTGTGCCTGGATTCGAGATTCCAAAGGATTTAAAAAATTTGTGGCAATACATGTCGCATATGTACAATTTGGATGCCTTTACTCAGTCTGTGCCTTCTGATCAGGACATTATAAATCGTAAGTATTGCTATTAAGTTTTATAAATTATGGTATAATATGCTAACGCCATGCAGTTACTACGGCGTATATGCTCAAATAATTCTCCATCGGAGCAAATATTTTCTTAAAAATATTATAGTATGCAGTAAGTACATAATTAGTGCTCTTCATTAAATGATTAGTGTTTTAACTTGAGTTTTATTATTTTTCTTCAGATTATAAGCTGCAACAAGGCGTGAAGATGAAGAAGCATGAGGAGCTGGAAACCCCAACTTATACAATGTTCACATAAAAAAACACGCCTATGCTCATGTTTATATCTAAAATTATACTACGTCCAACCTACTTTATGTGACAAAAAATAACAAAATTATTACAATACAGAGTAGGAAACTAATACAAAAATGCAACATAAAATATGAAATTATATTTAAAAACCTGGTTCAAAGGTAAAAAAGAAAGTAAAATATTGTTGAAACTTTTCTCCTTCAATTCTCAATTTCTTATTTAGATACGTTTTAGACCAATCAGTTTGTGTATTTTTTCAGATTTCGTTATATTACGATATTATTGTTATTTTTTTGTCTTCAAAAACCATACAAAGTTATAACAAAAACATTCGTTATTGTTGGAATTGACTGGTAATAGTTAAATAGTGTATTACTTTATGAATAATCGTCATTGCATTTAATCTATTATCTGCCATGTTATTGATTATTGTATGTATACTAACAATCCACAACCTATCTTTAAAACTTTCACTTCCTCTATAATGTGCCTTTATTCTATAATAGAACCAAACAACAGATGATTGCCTTTGAAGTTAATGCTTTTGTTTATATTATACATATTATTATATATTTACAACAGCACTTTGTTAGCATTTTCAGAGTTTAATGAGTAATAATACATACACATGGTATTATTATTCTGATCCATTACTATTATATTACTAGAGTATTATTTAGAAAAAAAACTATAAACTATACACACGTATATATCTAACAGAAAAAATAAATACTTACATTATTGTTAAATACTTCATCGTTCCATTATATCATGCCTTTACTAGTACTTTTTTCTGTACGTGTTTTTATTATAGTGCTACGGTTCTATTAAAGTTATATTATAAGTTAATAACTTACTACATACTATGAAACTTATGCTTTACATCGTCAATAGGTACAATGTATTAATAAATTATTAAATTAATAGATGGTATGATGTTATGATTGTACTGTCTCTCATATTATTATTATGTATTGTCTATTCCAAAACAATATTATACGTATTTATGATGTATGTATGTATAAATACAAAACACAGAAATGTACGTAATTCTTATTTACCGTAATTTTTTTGCAAGAAACTTTCTTTCGTATTCATTGTGTAAGTACTTCCGTTCTGTTGATATTCTTAAAAAGTCGTCCTGCAATATGTAAGAAGAAATATTTTAAATGTATACTACATTAAACGTATTAGACCATGTAGAATGGAGAAAGATATGCGACAGTAAGCAGTAGGAGTAGTTTAAACGACATACAAGGACGATACTGACTTTATAGTGTTAGATTTAATTTAATGTGAATCTTATACAAACATTTTGAGCATAATGTATTTTGAGTTAGTGTTTGCAGTGAAAGAAGAAGTTACTAAATAAAACAAATAATGAAATGTGAGCCAAATAAAAGGTACGTCTGTTGATGAAATAATAATATAAATAATATAATATATTACACAGATAATGTGGATGTCCTTTCCTAAACTATGCTTCCAAAATAAGCTAAAATACTAAATCTAAGATATATGTAATAATGATTATTATTATTGTTGTTTATATTTTGAGGATCGACTTGTAAAAAATCAGTCTACAAATTAAAATCTTTATGATTATGAAGTATTTTAATAGATTTAAAATGTAATGCACTGCAACAATTAAATACTACGACATGATGCGATTTGTATGATATGATTAATGAAGAGTTATACATAATATGATTCTAAATCTATTGTACAACAGCTTTAAAAATTAAATTACGAAAGTATCTAATAAAAACATAATAACTATTGTTACTCTTCAAAACTCAGAAGGCAGTTCTTGTTAATGTGCTCAATATTTCCAAAAATTCTCATGATTGAAAACAATAATACATATTTTCTTGGGTGACGTTGTTTTTTTATTATTACTGAACTCAAAATTGTGATATGCAATAGTATTTCATATTTCATATTCATTAAATTTTCTAACTTTGAAGTATTAGGATAAAAATAGTATACTGAAATAATAATATTAATCATTATCATTAATCTTAACAAACAATTTTTCATTAATTTGTTAGAAGTATAACGTGATGTGAGCAGGAGGTGAGTCAATCAACGGCAGACATATTATGAACAACGCAGGGACACAAAGGAGTGTTTTTGTGCTGAAATTTCTCTCCATAGTCATAATGATAACAGTCTTCGTATTACATTAAGTATTAAGTATACAGAATCCAGATAATATGGGAGTTGCCAAGGGAATGCCCGCCGTTTGATATACGTATTTGCCTATATCAAACGGCTGATATTCCTATGGACTTTCACATATTATATTATTAGTAATATGTTGTAGTAACCTTATAAGTTTGCCATACAATTAACATCAAACACTAGTTTACCTAAATTTTCAAGCAAAATCACCCTGAGTAAACAAAATATCACTTTAGGAATAAAAAAGTTTTCATTTTTCATTTTTCACCATGTTCGGGTATTGTCTTTGCAGGTATACAAAGAATTTATTGAAATACAAAATAAAAAGTAATGCGAGAAATAAATAATATCTCTAATATCATAACCCCCACGTCCTACAACTACCGAGTATATGGGAGCGTGCGAGGCTACTATGTATAATGTAGATACATATATACCGTATAATTTACATGCACTCCTAATAAAATTAAATAATAATTTTAAATGATATTCTAAATTATAAATAGCTAAGTACTCCATGATGTTCATAAACCAGAAACACACATACATGCCAAATAATAACGGAACGTTAAGCAATGAGGTAATAAAGAGAAAAGGAAGAAATCAGTCTGAAAGTTGAACATTGATAATTGATGGATAGTTGATACAGTCACAGATCGCATTCAAGAGACCCCTCTTTTAGATTATAATGTTATTGTTAAATAAAACAAGCTAAACATTCAGTAGTTGCAGGGACTAAAACACCTACATAATATTATATGATAAACATTTTCCCATTTAAGCGCCACGATAATAGGTATCATAAACGATTACAAATGTAACGAGAACAGTTATTCATACTCATAATACATTTGATCTGTTTGCTTACTTTTGATTTGTTGAGATAATTCACTTGCTTTTGCAAATTTCTTTTCCATCTCAAAGGAGTCACTCAAGTGCTTGACAGTATTAGCAGGGCCACGAAAGACGGTCAGACTAGTACTCGGAATTACCCGATTCCCCAAGTAACAATCTTCAACAGCAAGTATATCTTCGTCATCACTTAGCTTTGACTCCCCATTAGAATGAAGTGACGTATCATCATCATCGTCATCATCATCGGAGGAGGAGAAATGACTACTACTGTGGCCATTCGTCATGCCATTATTATTATCACGTTTGGATGAACCCAAAAGACTCTCCTTTGCATTTTGAAGTACCTTTTCCAGTGATTCTCCCTTTTTACATCTTACAAAGGGTTTCAATTTTTCTCCTCGTCCATTCTCCTCCCCATGTTCATTTATCTCATGGATGAGACACAGATTCAAGTTGGCGAAGCCTCGCTGACAAACTGGGCATCGAAAATGATCCCTAAAGAAGTGACGGCGATGATGGACAATAAATTGATTCACAGCTGAGTAATTTTTGTCACAATTTTCACAATATAATAAACTATTAGTAATCGGCATTCCTCCTCTCAAACGCTCTGACAATGATTCATAGGCATCTTCGTCGTCGTCACATAAAACGTATTCTTCAGTACCGGGATGACCTATACCAGAAGAAGAAAGAGCTGGGATTGTAGAACGGGCACGGGCGTCTCGTGTCTCTCGCGAGCTCTTGCGATCCAAATCTTGCATTTTTTTATTAAACTCGGCATTATCGGCACTGTCACTGGCATCATCACTTCTCTTGCTGCAGGTGGACGCATCAGAATCAGAATCCTCTTCAGCTTCAACGACTAATAAATAGAAAGGAAAAATAACACTTAACATTATATTTTTCAAATATAATATAATAAATTATGTTGTATAATATTACAAAATTTACATGGTATTATTGTCATTACCTTCTTTAATATATGAGGGTCCTCGAGATAATAAATTTATATCATAAGTTCTTTTCCCGAAAGTCTTTTTTGCTATGGTCTTTCTTGGTGCTGCAGTACCTAAAAAATTTCAACAATGCAAAAAAAAAAAATAATTTTAAGATTAATTATTACACTCTAGATTTCTTAAAAACATGCTTTATGAAATTATTGCAACTAGTCAAGAAATCAATCACTTAACATATAATATTGTTCATGTCTTTTTCATTGTTTGCTATTATTTTTTTTAAACCAAAAACGCATTAGACAGGAAAATCACACAAAATAAAAGTAGACTTCGAAGTATACCAATTTATGCATCATTAGCCATTGAATTTATTACTTGTCAATTTCTCTTAAAAAAATTACTTGTTTGATTTTTTTGTTTATACCAGACTATTAAATGTCTACTAAACATTGATTTTGTACAATTGTTATTGTCGTTTGTTGATCATAATAAAATATTTCATATCTAAAGCCGGTTTGAGAAAATGTCAGGTAAATTTCTCATACTCTTCAGCATAACCCCATTCCATTCTACCATCATCATGTAAAGTTGCAACAAATGAAGGTCGACTGGGTGACTCTCGCCCCCCTCCTCCTCCTCCTCCTCCTCCACCCCCTCGACCTAAAAGGAGTAGACGGGCCATCTTGAGTGCAGGATTATCCTCGTTTTGATCATAACATGTTAAGCTTCTCAGGTTGAATCCCGCCAACACTCCTATTTTAACTATGCGATTCTCTTGAATAATTTCCATAAGAGTTTCTATCGTCATGCCCAAGTCTCGATGATAATAGTGATGACCAAAGCCTTCTCCTTGACCTAAATGACGCCCTCCACCCCCTCCAATGTTTTCCAAGTGAAGCGTTCTGAGTTGTGGAAGTTTCACGGCAATTGTATGAACATCTTCTTGGCCAATCCAAATATTGTACATTTCCACAAATTGAAGGGTTTTCGGTAAGAGATGAGCATTTATGAGATCTGGCCGAGTCACTCCACCCTGAGCAGATTCTTCATTCTCCTCCTCTTCATCCTGACTCGTTCGATTCCCAATAAAACCAATGTGCTCCAAGGACATACAATCCTGAAGATGAGCACAATTAAGGGTTATTCCAAGCCCAGTTAGACGATCCACCACAGCAACGGATAAATGGAGCTTTTGTAGAGTTCGATAATTTTGTTGGACTATGTGAAATGGGAAAGGACGAGAAAAGTCTTCATGGGTTACAAAACTACACCAAGTAAGTTCCTTTTGAATGTTGAGTAGACTGTGGAAAAATTCTAAAAATCCGTAGGGTAACTCTCCAGCACAAAATGTGGCTCGAAAAACAGGAAGCCTTAGTAATTTGCTGGTATTATTATTACCATTACTGTTGTTGTTGTTGTTACTAAAGTTTGAAATTTTCCATAATGTTAAATCTTTGCTCATATTATTAAAGGACTCCTGGTCTGAATCGTCATTATCATCATTCTCGTGAATATTTTCTTCTCGCTGTTCCTCGTTTTCATCTTCATCATTATCATTGTCAGCTCCCCGTTGATGAACGTGATGATCATGATGGTGTTCTTCCTCATCAAGTTGTAGCTGTTGTTGGGTGAGCAGAGATATGCTAACTTCTGTTCTTATGAGAAACATGTTCATCGTTCGGTTATGACGAATAAGGAAATGGTAGAGGGCCCGAAGAAGTCGTCCACTTTGCTCTAAAACTAGGGGAATATAAAGTCGAAGGGTGGCGAGACGAGGAAAGAACTGATCTTCAAGCAGGTGAGTACAATTTATCATGATTTTTATCAAATTTTTAGTAGATCTTCCCCCGAGCATCATATGAGATATTGTATAGTTGTTTGATGATATTATCAACTCTTGAAGCTTTGGAAGATGCAGTTGAACTCCACGAAGGTCGATTTTTTCCAGAGAACTCAAGTGTAATTCTAAATAGGCCAAGTTGGCTAAAAGTGGGGGTTCGACCAGTAAATGAACAAAAGTACTTTGACAAAGGGAACCGTCAAAGCTGAGCCGACGAACTAGATAGGGATGCTTAAAAGTTGGGGCTCTTCGTTTAGATATTTTGCTGTTTTTGGTTATTCTTATTAGAGATAAAGAAGAGGACGGCGAGCAAGTGTCCTTTAAATCATCGTCATCATCCGCATTACTATTATTGCTGTTGTTGTTTCTTTGTTGGACATTTTGAATATGTTGATAGTCATCGATTGAGTACTCAATATCACTAAAGGATACGGTGGAGATTCCAATCTGAGAAATTTTTTCTAGAGAATGCCAGGATTGACTCATTCGTTGCGAGGACCAAAATTCACTGGGCCGGCCAATATAGGTCCTAATTCCAACCAGCTCATCTATAATGGCTTCCCAACGCCGACAAACTGACATCATCCCTTCACATTGTATGAATGGGAGACATTTGAAGATTTGAGCGAGAATCTAAAATACGAGAAGTAATTAATTAACATGATTATTTTGTACACAATGCAAAAAAATGTTTTAAAAAATTACTAGTTTAAAAAACACAATTATAATCGTCATTATTTTGGCATATATAGATTACTTCATTGGGTAGACAGTCAATTAATGCTTCTGACTCGGATGATTCCATCTCCCTTCTCTCTTTCTTTCCTGTAAGCCCCTTGTCAACCGGTAATAAAAAAGATTGATGCAGACTTCCTATTTGTTGCTTTGTTGTTTGATGAGGTTGATCAGCTTGCTGTAGTAGTTATTGAAGAGGATGGAGCATATTATGAAATTTAGGTTGAAATGATTGTCATGAATATAAGAAGAAGTATTGAATGTTGTACTCGGGAGCAGAGAAGAGTCTTTAAAGATTAGACGACTTCTTTGATATCTCTTGCTGAATGACGGTGTTGTGGTAGCACTTTTCAAGTACAAATTCTTTTGTTGCTTTCGTTGTTGCCGTCGTCGTTCTTATATAAGTTGGTTTTACCTTCTCGATATATCTATGTTCTATGTAGAGTATTTTACAGATTCATTGAGTCGTTTCTAAGAAGAAGAAGAAGTGGAAGATGAAAACAACGACAACCTGCTATGATAACTCATTTTCATCCTGTTTCTACAATATCATTATAGTCTTTATTTCTCTGAATCTTCAAAACGTCTACAAAGTCAACTATGTACTGCTACTGCTACTAATTTTCTGTTTTTTGGAGTCAAAAGTCTGGATGTGGACGGAGTACACATTATTCATTACCAAAAATGTCAAAAAATAAATGATTATGCAAAAAAAATAGGGAGATGATTATTATTATTTTATGACTTTTGATCCTGATTCCTGATGCTTTGTGAGTACAGGATTGCATGCTGATATATATATTGGCGTTGGACTCGAAACTCCAACGCCAATATCAATTTTAAATTTGGAGTTGAAGGTTGGAGTCCACCCAAAGAATGTTATTTCGTAACAGAAGTCAGTTACTAGGGGGACAGGAACCTTTTTTTAGCTACAGACTACAGACATACTAATAGGAAATCTCTATTGATAAAAATTTGAAAGAACGTTTTTGAACAGGGTATTAGGTATTATAATATGGGAAATAAACGAAAGGGGGGTATTTATAAAGAGCCTCTGGTTTAACTCTTTAGCCCTGCAGCCGCAGGGCTAAAGATATTAACCAAAGGGCTGTTTACTTCATGATATTTCGATTAGTTGCGCCCATGTCATGTTAGGTTAAAAATTAGGCTTCTAACGACGGAAAATCTCGACTGTTGCTTTGCGCCACATGTTAAATTAGTGTGTATTTCACAATGACCCTGATCTCACTCTTGATAAATGTACATATTTCAGAAGTTTCATGTAAGGAGAGGCGGATATTCAATGGCATTATAAATACAACTCGTTATTATAGTAGGACCCCGGTCCAGAGTCTAGCAATATAGAGCTAAATTCCCTAGCTAAAAGTATATATTCGAACTTCGAACATAATGTCGGGCAATTTAATCCCTATATTTAGAAATTAAACTGTGCTACATATCAAAGACTTGATATCCATTGTATCTACCGAATTATGAATTATCATCATTTGATTTGATTTGAATATGCTGTCTTTCACAAGATGGTTTTTCAAGTTGGTGGAAAAGTTGTTGGAAAAAATGTATGCACGTAGTATATTATACATACATATACTATAATACATATGTAAGGTAGTAATACATAATACATAGTACACCTAGCAAGTACTACGCCGTTACTATTACTCTAGCTTAAAATTTAAAATATCTGACGAAAATTAAACGATTGCAGCTTTGATCGTGCTGATACGAATTCATCTAATTCTACTTAAGTGCGTCATATAAGAGAAAAGTGAAAGTTGAAGACTGCGATAAGAATATTAAACATTTCTATATTTTATATGAATATGAAATGATTGAATGATTTCACAGCCTTACAATTATTAGTATTATAAAATGATACTTTTCAGTCCTCATTCGGACTTTGTTGATGCAGGTGCATATTTTGTGCTTGACATGAACAACATTAATGTTTAAAATTGGTTTTCATTAAAATGAAGACTATGAAGCTTAAAACATATTAGACTCGGCTTGTACACATACCTGCTGGAGATGACATAACTGGAGGCATCCTAGGTTTCATGATAGATTTTCGCGGAGCTAAAATAAACACCAAATGAAAAAAAAATCATTGCAAATGCAGTTTGTAGCAAAATTACAATAAAACGCCTAATAATAATTGTTGCATAAAAAGTTTATATATACCACACATAATACTTCAAAGTGTGAATTTAGCTGCAAATAAATACCTGCTCGAGCTTGAGTTGGAGTCGCTGACATTTTGTTATGAGCTGGTGACATTGACGGCGAAACTTTATCATTTAGATGTAAATTTTCTTGAAGCAACTTTGTAAATGCATCTGAACGGGAAATAGTGCTTGACTCAGAGTTTTTGTCCTTGGATGTTTTATCCTTCGCATTGAGATCATTAGATTCTTCTTCCTCATCATCACTGTCCAAGTTCACTACTACTTGCTGTTTCTTGGAAAGCTGTTCTTTTCTCTGGAGAATACCAAAACAATCCATATCCTTTGTTAATTGTGATGTAGCAGAGGAAGAAGAAGAAGACGTGGACATAGACATAGAAGATGAATGAGAGGAAGAAGGAGATGGGGCAGATTTCCCTCCTGTGCTTGTAGCATTACTCTTGAACGAAACATCCCTGCATTGTCCATTTGGATTTGTACTATTATCGTTGACTGATTCTACCCTGGCCTTTTTAAGAGGAGGTGATTTTGTTGCTGGTGACAATATTTGTGGACTTGATGATGGCGATGCGATTTGAACCTCATCGTCCTCCGAAGATAAGAGCCATTTTTCTAGATTATCATTCAAATTTTAAACAAATATCAAATATTTGATGAACATTGTTTTTTTTCATGTACGTGCTGTTTCAAAATTCAAAAGCAGGAAAAGTTTTTCATAATATAAGATAAAAGATATATATAAGAATGAAATTATAATATAAAGTATAAAGAAAGGTTGATGGTTTACCTTCATCACTTTCGCCCACTACCGAATGGGCAGGAGAATCGGTTAGATCAATTTCTTTTGACATGTCATTTGAATTC
>JAQIVE010004498.1:0-14452 GCA_034698285.1 Sminthurinus bimaculatus | reverse complement strand
GAGAAAATTTTTGAAAAGTAGAGGTAGAGGTAGAGGTAGAGGAGAAAATTTTTGAAAAGTAGAGGTAGAGGTAGAGGAGCCGAAACTTCCATCTCTGATAACAAGCAATCTCCAATACATAAATGGTTCCATATTATGTCTTTTATTTTATAAAGTTGAAGTTTGTTTTTGTGCTGTGATAGTTTTTTAACTAGTGGTCTATTATTCTATTTTTGGTAGCTGGACCTATCATACCTGTAGGTTATACATACACGAAAAAATGTAAAAATAATAAGAGGTAGCACCATCACGTTGTACATCTACATTCTAACTATCTTTAGTGTAGATATCTACAGCATAATTTATCGTCATCGTCGTGAAAAAAATGAAATCGGTATACATACCGTCAAAGATGTGCAACTCTAGCTAGCTACTTTATAAACTTGGATGTGAATTTTATTCACGCAAATCTAAATATCTGTAATATGGAAATCACGACATTATGTATATTATGATTTATTATTTATTTTTGTACATAGATATACCAATATTTACTTACTGATAATACTGTACTCTGTATTGCTACCTGTATACCGTATACCTGTACCGACTCTTTATGCAAATTAATGTGATATGAAAAAAGAACTTTTCTTAGCGTCTGGATAAATAACAAACATTATGTAGATAGGCGTGGATACTGAAAATCTTCAATCAGAGACGGTTTTTCCCCTTTCATGTCATTTATTTAAAGAGCTAAAAATGTCAAATTGATATTGATTTCTTCCTGTCCTAAATTTGATGCTTAAATTTTTAAAGCACAGGTAGAAAATAGAAAACCATCAATAGTACATGATATGCAGGATATCTAGTAGTAATTTAATTTGCTGTATTAGTGATTAAATAACTATATTTTTAATACTATACATATTTTTGAAGAGCTTTCTTTATACCTATAATTTTATCACAAATACTAACAGGTTTCCTCTCTCCCAGGAACACTGATAGATGTGCAATGTGTACACTGTATATTGTACAGTGTACAGTGTACAGGTTGCTGACAATCATATTCTTACCTACTTGTACTTTTCTTTGACGTGTTGTAGGTTACAGGGAATTCTCGCAATGTACAAAAAAAGCTAACTTGAAATATTTTTTATTCATGTGCATTTTAATATTCATACATATTTCGTCCCTGAAATGTCGTCGCCTGACGCTGGAGTCGGTGTATTTCACTTTACTTTGTCTTTGTCTTCCATGTATACAGGCATTCTTTGAAGCAAGAACAAGTCTAAAGTGATATTTCCTAATGCAGCACTTTACTTGCTCGTGATACAGTTTCAAAAGCTGTATCACTTATTGCAAAAGTCCACTTCTCAAGAAATTAGGTTGACGAGTGTCCGATTCCTTTGGACCTTTGGACTCTGCACTCCCTACACGCATGAATTTCACTTTCATTTGTCTCTTAATTTTTTCCTGTTTGTTCACACAGTTAAAATTGAAATTGCTTGAAAATTAAAAATTCAAATTAAAATCGGCATCGAGCAGAAATTTTTATATGCTCTTTTAAAGGCTTGCTCCGATTTGTATGTGTAAAAAACGTGAGCTCCATTGATGCGAGATATCTCGACTCTTTTATCGACATTTTACCTACGGTTGTACCTGACAACAAACTTTGGTGCCGAAAGGCAGAAGGTAGAACAAACGTCATTTGCAAATTGTCAAGTGAGTTCCAGAGAAAATTTCAGAGTCTTCCATTTCATTTGAGATTCAAGCAAGGTGAAAGGCAAGTCAGGGCGATTCAGTAGAAATAGTGAATCTATAGCATGTAGTAGTCACCTCACGTGCAAAACTACATGTTAAAAGGTCATACTTAACCCAAATCAAAACCACATGTACATGTACATACGCATGTATGAATGTACTTTGATAATACATATCAGGTTAAATATCAACGACATATGTATATGTATGTGAACGTGTAGATAGTAGCTACAAATTTATAGGTTGACAATCTTGCTCTCTTTGCGGTATGATTGTTTTTTCCCAGAATTTTCTTCTTCTAGCCTATGGGCCAGGTCTTCATGTATGATTCATATTAAGAAGTACACGTGAGGTGACGTCCAACTCTTTTGATGCAGTTAAAGTCTACAATTCAATTAGACTTGAATTCCAATAAATAGTAAAGCACCAAATAATTTTGGATTGTAGAAAACAGAAAATCAATAACAACTGTGAAAAAAATCGTAGGAAAGTCTGTATTTTAAATAAATCCAGAAGAGTCTTTCAACTTTCAATGAACTCTTTCGCGTCTTTCGTCAATAACTCAAGTTTTTTGGATTTTGCTGTCATCTCATCTCAACGGTCACTGCAAAAGAAGGTCCAGTAATACTTATGACTTATGACCATAACAATGACTGATTGCTTCACCCCTTTCTTATGCATGCCATGTATAGTTTTCTGATCAATTTTAATACGTTATTATTTAAACCGTAGATTTATTTGAAATTCCATGTTTTGTTTTTAACTTGTATCCAAGATTTACGGATAGATTTCTATATGTATCTTGTTATTACATATGTATATAACAAATCTGAACGGTGATCGGTTTGAGGATAAGTACGTATCAAACCGTTGATCTTACCCTTGTGTATGATGCTTAAAATATATTGCATTTTAACAACCCTTAAACAGCATTTAAAAACATGTTATGTACTTAAAAAGCCAAAACCAGTGTAAAATGTAAAATACACGGTAAAAACATTATATGGATCTTGTATTGTTTATTATTTATTTATTTTTATTTACTAGTCCTTTTTGTAAATGTCATAAATTGTTTGCACTTGTCGTATAATATAAAACAAAATACAATGATGTACCTTGAACCTTGTATGGATAATATGTATATGTAATATACATTCTACAACATATAATAAATCACGATATTTTCCTCTCGTTTGTGTTTGTATATTTATATAATACGCCGTTTTCGATCAAAGTAACAACAGGGTGATCCGCTGTGGTACAAAATAATATATTATTATACAAGTTAACAGTAGTTGTTTCTCCGCCGCCATTCCGTCTCCAAGTCACAGCATTTGCGAGTTTGAACGAATGCTACTGCACACTAACGATAAATAAAGTTGAACATTTAGATAAATGTGTGTATTTTGTATGTACTCAAAACAAAGACACATCTTATAAAGAGAATCAAAGGGTCTTTTACAGATAAACAAGAGATTGGTATATGGAATCAGTGTATGGAATGTTTTTGCGAGTAATTTTTGTTGCTCAAGTTTACAAGAGAAAGAAAAGACCGAGAGAAAAAACGGTACAATCAAAAGCCTTTATTCCTTGTACATACGTTTCCTTAGGCTTAATAACTTTACTATATTATTATATTATAGATTCATTGAAAATAGTCCAGATTCGCATTTTTCTGCAAACATAGTACACAGTACTCAGAGAGTCAGTAGTCAGTATTGGTAAAAAGTAAGAGATAAGATGAGTATGAAGTCGCAAAAAATATTTTTATTTACTATTTACTCAAGCCGGCATAAAAACGGATTTTCGGGCAATCAATCAGTAGGAAATAAATAAGTAGTTTAATCTAAAACTAGGTTCTTAAACTGTTTAGAACGTATATAGAACCAGAACCTTCCACCTTTTACGACGTAGTGAAAAAATTGCAAATCCTGTTGCAATAATCGTAATTCACTGGAAAACGCAAACTCTTGACTAATTACGCGGTTGAAAAATCTCAAACGTTTTGCACAATTACATTCGAGAAATCGGTAGTGTACATTGTACATATTTAACTTGAAATTATGTAAGAAATATGTTTCGTGTGAAATCATAGCTACACATGCAAAACTGCCAGTTATACCTGAATTCCTGGTATTTGTATTATGCCATTGATAATCTACATAAATGTAAGACATTGTCGGGAAAATGAAAAAGAAATCTGTCTCAACCTGCTAGTTATGTATTATGTATCATGTACGTACTTCATGTTTTACCTACATGCACAAAATATGCAATATCCATCCAAATTATTCTTCGTCAACAAGTGTTGATTCGTGTATGTATCTGTTGGCAGTCCATCTTATAATATTATACGTAGAGTACATACTATCCTCTTCCACCTTAACCATTTGCGTCGGTTACAAAAGATCACACAAAGTCTCACGGACTCGCAAAACTCCAAAACAAGAGCCGTTTTTTGGAATTTTATGTACCTATGTACAATGTACATTCAATATTCATCGTGCTCCAAGAATAAAAAAGTGGTTCAAAACAAAGTGGTCTTCTCCTTTTATGTCGCTCAGTGTCCCTGTTTCACTTTGTTACACAAATTGAAACATTCATAAGCACAACATACATATCTATTATTACATTTCCGTTGATCATAAATCACAATAATATGTACATACATATATGTATGTGTATTCATTTCCCGGTAAAGTTTCTCTGCCCATTCTAAATTCTCAAACAAAGTGAAAAAGAAGTTGACATTAGCATTTGCCGAGAAAATTCTCCAGGAATTTTATGTATAGGTACACAGCATTAAGTAATTTTTAGGCAAATTCAACCTTCAGAATTTTAATGGTGTACAAATAGTATATTTTTAAAGAAGGATTTTGATGCTGGCCAGTACTGACAGTGAAGCATGTACATACATTTCATGTGCGTATGAAACTTGTAACGAATTTAGAGGCAAAAGCAATTCTACATACATCATAGGAGGATGGAATATCAATGGAAAAAAATAACTTGAATATAACTGCTGGTACTTATACACAAAAGTGTACTTACATGCTGAAAACTATGAAATGGAAACTAGCCGTTTAGCCGTTTCCTATTATTCCGCCCTATTTGTTGATTCAATTTTGAATAGTTTCATGTAATGATTCATGAAAATATACCATGCATACACACACATGTAGCAAAAAGAAATAGAAGAGACAGATATATGTATACACATATATGTATACAGAATTTTAAAATATGGGGGAAATTTGCATGAACATGAGATTTAAATTTGACATGATGATGCAGAATGGTCCATTCCATAATAAAGTGGAATAAATACTTGAAGCAAGTCTATACACATACATGTATGTACTGTCGATTCAATGTAAAAGGAACATGTTTGTTGAAGTAGAAGAAGATGTGATCCGCAATTTTTTCCTCTATTCTTCTTCCCTTGATATCCTTTGGTCACAATATGTATCTGTTTTTGGTATAATGGAGAAAGATAGACCATCCAACCAACCAGCTACGAATCAAGAGCGAATGGAGTGAGCAGGTGTGGTAATGGGACCGAAAAGAAAAGAAATAGAAAAGCAGAGAGAGAGAGAGAGAACTGATTTTGATATAAAAAAAGGCGTAAATGTTTATATTATAAGGGAATTAAAGATGAGAAGAAAAAACAAGAAAAAGATTCAGTCACACACACACACATAAGATACAGCACCTTTTTGATCATCCATAATGGATGAGGATTGGAGGATTGGAGCCCCTATAAATAGAGAAATTGTTCTCGTCAATCTTTAGTTCCATTCCCGTCCTCATCCCTCCAAGAATACCAACAAAAATCAATCGACCTAGCTTAGACCTAGAGATCCAGTCCAGAAGAAGAAGAAGAATCATAAATTATTTCTCTTTCTTTCTTTGTAGACAAAAGATTCTAGGCATAGTTTTGTCACGATTTGTCTCATCAACTTAATCACCAAAAGTCTGTTAAACATCATCATCATCATCATTTGTATTGTATTTTGAAATTTAAACGCCCCGAAAAAAACCGATTAAATTTCAGTACTTTGTGATTCATAATAATACCAAAAATATTAGTAAATTACAGTGTCCAATTGCTATACAAATGACCAAATTTAAAATCTGTTCTACATCTCCAGTTATTTGAAAAATAAAAAATAAAATCAATATAATACTCTAAAAGTGGAAGGAAAAGGAAGGAATTACGAACGAATTTACAAATACCCAAAAAATCCAACAATAAAAAATAAATCAAATTTACATTAACAATCAACAAGTAAATATCCATATCAAAATGCTGTGGCTTCTCTCATTTTCTTATGCAACGTGGGCTCTCTTGGGCTTCCTCAGTGTTTTTCTTCTCATAATCTTTACGGATCGGAAAGCTCAGAAACAAGGAAAAGGTTGGTCAAAAGTTCCCTAAAACTACAATAATTTTTCGCTCACAAGTTTTTTTTTGCCGTTTTCATTCTGTATTCTCTAAAGAAAATGTGTAAAAAAGTCCTTTTTGATAGTTGGATAAAAAGTTGACTAGCTCGAACTATTTTCATTTTTTTATCATGTTTGTGAAAAAGTTTTGAAATGACCAAAATTTGACAGTGATTATAAGAAAAAAATCTTTTATTTTTGATTTCTACAGCTCCAGGCCCATACAAGCTCCCGATTTTGGGGAATCTTCTGCAGATTGCCAAATATCCAGATCCATCCGTGGCATTTGAGGCAATCGCAAAGGAGTTTGGCGACATTGTCTCGTTGAAATTGGGCTCCTTGGACTGTCTTGTGGTTACCGGCATGGAGAAAACGCGATCAATTCTTCACACCAAAGGGCATCTTTTCGACTCTCGTCCCGACTTTCAAAGGCACAATCTGTTGTTTGGAGGAGATAAAAATAATTGTGAGTAAACAAGTCAAATATTTTGTTTTTCCCCTCTTTTCTCGAAAAAGCGCATAGTCCTGCATTACAAATTCAGGAACCGTTATAGCCCTCATCTTTCTTTTCTTCTTTTATATACTGCGGCTTGACTCAAATATTTTCCTATATTATTCTTGCTTCAGTTCGTTATCAGTTGATTTTTATGTACTTTGCTCTGCTTTCATAACGGTAATTTTGTCTTGAGAAAGCATTTTCCGTCCTTTTTGTTTGTTTTTCAATTTGTTCTAGCATATGTTCTGATTTTGCATCTTGTCTTTTCCTTAATATAAAAAAGCTATTTGCATCTTAATTCAATCCTCGATTTGACTTCCTCGTTAAGATAAGATGGAAAATGTCCTTGTTTCTTTCTCATACTCTGTATTATCTCTTTGCCTTTGTCTGCTTTTCTCCTCATTTCTTACTGTACATAATGGTACTATATTGGCTTGTCTGTTTCTAAATGGTAGTCTATCAAAATGTAAACAGCTTTTACTCATAAACTATGTTAATTTTTCAATATTACAGCAATTGCATTTTCAAACTGGTCGGACCTGCAGCGTCGTCGCCGGGACTTGATTAAAAATCACACTTTCCCCAAACAATACTCCTCAATCTTTGAGCATTTGGACTCGATCGCGGGCTATCACATTTCCGAAATGGTGTCCAGCCTCTCGGAAAACGGACCAAGATCCACCGTCTACATCAAGCCTTTACTAATGGAGACTCTGGGCAAGGTGTTTGTCTCCTATTTCACCAGCACGGAGATCACCGAGGAGAATCACGAAGACTTTCTTCGCATGATTGAGGCCTTTGACTACATTTTCCAGGAAGTGAACGAGGGCTGTGTCGGGGACGTTTTCCCTTCCCTCATGTTCATGTGCAACAAGTCCCACTTGACCAATGTCAGCGAGAACGTCCGCAACTTTGTGATGAAGCACTGTGTTGAGCCAAGATTTGCAGACCGGGAGATGAAAACACAAAGTCAGAGTGAAAATGAAAACCAAGGACAAGGACAACAACAACAGCAACAAGACATGAACATCAATCTGAACCTAAAACCGAACCGTCATTCCATGGCCAACATGAGCAGTATGAACAAGGAATTCAACACTGAGGATGATCATTCCTCGAGCATTAACGGAGGTGAGGATCGAATCCCTCACCGACACTCAGAGCCCAACTTGGCAAAAATGGACTTTAACAACAATAACATGGAGTTTGGACAAAATGACCTCCTCGACACCTTCCTCAATAATGTGGGAAAGGAGAATGTGACCCTGGATGTTGCCCTCTATGCCCTCGAAGATATTCTTGGGGGTCATTCTGCTATTGCCAACATGCTCACCAAGCTTTTCGTCCTCCTCGGTCAGAATCCCGAGGTCCAGGATCGAATCAGATATGAAGTTATGGAGAGTGTGGGCAAAAATGCTCCAGTTACACTGTTTAACCGACTGCCCTACACCGAAGCCACAATGTGGGAAGGAGTCAGACACATTGCCTCACCCATTGTGCCTCATGTCGCCGTTGCCGACACTACAATTGACGGTAAGCATTTTTTACATTTAATTAACTTTTGACTTTTTTTTGCACAATTAAGTAGAAGATTAACAAAACACAGAGAACGAGAGTTTTTGCATGTATTTATTTGAAATGAATGCAAATGCTGATAGGATCACAGAATGAATAGAAATAGAATAATAATAATCTGCATTTTGGTGCAAAGTGAAAGTCGGATGATCCAGGAAAAATAAATAAATTGAGAGAGAGTCTTCAAAAATTACAAAATTTGGGTCAGTTATCTCTTGTTTGTTTCATTTTGAGAGCTTGAGAAGAAGAAGAAGAAGAAGAAGACGCTGACTGAAATTTTATTTCAGCGTAGCTTTTATACATTATAATCGAGTACAAGAAAAAAGGGCAGACAAGAAAGCGACTGTTCGTTCCTACATATTATATTACATAGTATATTATATGGATTTGTCGACACAAATATTGTCGTCGTCAACATACTTCTTGTGTATGTATTGCAAATTTAAAACATGAGTAAACCAGATTTATGTTTTTGTCTAAATCAGAAAGAAGAAATCATCATGGAATAACATTAAGAAATTTCTATACATTTTTTTCTTTTCTTTTCCAACTAGTCTCTTTCTATGTATATATAATAGCAATACCAAGTGTGTGACCCAGATCAGTGCAACAGATTAATATTAATATATAGACAAAAAGTGTTCCGTTTTCATTTCTTTATTCTCTCTCATTCTCTGCATCATTATTTTATTAGTAATGGTGACATGAGAGACAAGAATCGTTTTCGTTTTATGAATCTTCCTACATTTTATAATACACAAAAAATGATCATATAAAGTACAATAATGCATTTTTTCTATTTGTTTGTATATTTATAGATTACGCGGTCCCCAAAGGCACAGTCATCTTTATCAACAACCGTGACATGCACTTTTCCCCCACTTTGTGGAAGGAGCCCGAGAAATTTGCTCCAGAGCGCTTCATCACCGCCGAGAACCTCGTCGTCAAGCCCGAGTTCTTCATCCCGTTCAGTACGGGGAGAAGATCCTGCATGGGCTACAAAATGGTCCAATACCTCACATTCCTCTGCCTAGCAAACATTTGCCAAAAGTTCTCCATCGAATTGGACCCCACCGAGAGCTATAAAATTGCATCTGGGAATTTGGCGGTCAAGGGTCAGGGATTCCGATTTATCCTGAATGAAATCTCGACATAGCTGTAGACCCTATACCCACATCTTTATTATTATTTATCTTTATTATATATTCCATTGACTGAGGAGTAGTGATTCTTTTCCATGTCGAAAACAAATTCACTGGAAATTCACTATAGTATTATTATTTCACACATATATACACAAACACACACGCACACGCACTTATACTCACATAAGTAAGTACACACACAAATACAAATAATTTACAAACTCATATACATAGATTCTTACCCAATATTTATTTGTAAAAAAAAATACATCAATTTATTAATGATTGTTATCAAAAATGCATTTACATTGCCATGTAATGTACATACGGTCATAGTTTTATCTATATGTAATATGTGTTGATACACACAATTGAAAAATACGGACATTTTAAACAAGCCTATATATTATACATACATACTTAAAATTGAGACTTGTACTTGTACTGCTAATTTAATTACATTTTTCTTAAACACAAACATACACATACACACACACACAAAGCAGTATGTAATTTTATAGATATAGTCAAAGAAGAAAAAACTATACCTGTGTTGACTTTGGATTGTTTGTACAATATTTGTAGCAAAGTAGACGTTAAGATTTTGTAATTTAAGTTGTAATTGTTATGTATACATAAGTAGATAGACATTATATTATATATACACCTACGTTGTTATTATTTTATTAAAGTTGTGTACAAACCTGGAAATGAACATTCACTGAATATGAATATATTCTGACAAAAAAGTGTCTTATCCATCCATAAATATTACATAATATCTACATGGTTAACACTTACATCATACGATGGAGACGCTCCTTGTTGTTGTTTTGTTAATTTGACAAAACTATTGTTTTTATCATTACTATTATTATATTATTTTGTTACTTATATGACGAGCGCTTCGCATACATGTACAAATACAAGAGAGTGAAAAGGCAGAGGACAAGGGGAACAAATTTATTTATCTATAAGTATGCAGTATGCATTTACTATAGAATGTTTGCTTCCAAAGCCAACTGCATTTTACTTCATATTATACGTGAAAAATTATAATCTTTATTTATTTTTACAAAATTTTAACGACTTTCAAAGATTAATATTATATTATATTTATTGTATTGGTGCTACAACTTTCAATTCAATATGTAATAAATGTGAAGAGAATACCTGACATATGTACAAAAAATTTCTGATTTCTTTAAAAATGGTTTCATTCCGCGATTTTTGCTGATATTGACCCATGTCTAATTTTTTTATGATGAGAAATATGGTATTATTCCATAAAGTTCATATGGTATAAAGAAGTCGGAGGCATATAATAATATGTTGAAATAAAATATATATTCTGTATAGTTTCATATAAAAAGGGAAGTTGACGTTTGCCTTTTGTACAATATATCAAAGTTCTAAAAGCTAAAAGCATCATCTAAACTTTGATTGGATCTCTGGTTGAGGTTTCGTACAAAGTTTCTAGATGCTAAATCGCAAATAAGAATAAAAGACTTAGACATTTCTTCATGAATACTTTACAGCCAAGTTCGGTATCATGAAAGGCTGGTGTAAAGGCTGTTTAAAACATGGAAATATTAAAGAATGAAAAATTGAAGCTTTTCAACAGTTCTCGAGATGACACAAAAGACAACAGAGACACATTTACATACTATAGAATTATTATACAGTCCATAATACGATGCAAGATAGATTTTCAGTTTTCAGTGTGCAATATGTTCAAAATCATAAACTTTTTGAAAATGAGAAAGTTGAGATTTGTCAGCACTTTAACAAAATGAATGCGAGTCATTCAAAACTAAGATAACAATATTTATTGTGCATGTTTTTTATATGCCGATTCCACAGTGCGGCTTCGCCAAGCATGTTTTTACATGTATGTACATATGTATGTGTATCAGAATAACTGATTAAAAACTCATAGAATCCTTTACTCCGCGACATTTTGATGGGGATAACCGGCATCAATATAATAAAACATAAAACACATATGTACAACTAGTATCATATTTAATCAGTATGTCTACATACGTACTGTGTAAAGAAGTATTTATAGATATTTGCAGTCGGTATCTATAATCTTGAGAAAGTTTCCGTCCACATTTTTTTAATTCTTCAAAAAACGTTATCGGAAACAATTTGCAGACCTTCAAGTGAATATCTGAACAACTCAAGATGTGGATTTCCTATCTGTAAGTAAACATTCATAAATGGCTAAAGTGTGTACATATGCTGTATCCTCGTATACATAATACTGATACATGATACATACATGAGCTTAGATATAGATATGGAAAGGTCTCACATTTTCAAGTGTAATTTTTTTGTTTCCCTTTGATAGTACCGTTAGTCCCCATGTATTCAAATGTGTGAGAAAAAAATCGTTGTCAGTCTTTAGTCTACAGACTCATCACCATCACTCATCACATCACCGACACACACCGGCTTTTTAACTTTTGGTATGGAAGTGAATGAATGAAAAAGTTGTATCCTTTTGTATCATACATAGATATGCAGTGTACAGATAAATACGCAGTTGATGATTCCTTGGTATTTAAATAAGCTTTGAAAATGCGTTTCTGATTTTACCTTTTTTATTTTGCTACAGATTGTGCATAAACATCATACGAATAAAATCCATTCCGCCGATCATTGGATCCAGAATGAAAATAATTGTAAAGAGGAAGCTTCTATGTACAAAATGTACATGTATACTTACTTATTTATATAAAATATTGTACTTGATGCTATTAACAATTATAATGAGCCTGTGTCTTTTTAGCTCCTATTTATGCTCAAATACGATTTTCTTCTTGATCCTCAGTTCTTTTTGATCCTCAAATATTATCTTATCTCATATTCAACACCCACATACATACACACATGCACAAATAATCTAAATCTATGTAATTTAATACGTAGCTTATGGATAATGCAAGCACCAGCTCGTGTACATAATAAAAATCTGGTTATTTGCAGTATCGGTTTTCCTTTGTATTTACATACATATAATGTTTGTCTTGGTCTTTGAAATGACTTTTTGGTAGTGTTTGGTATATGCATAGAAATTAGAAACAAGGAACAAGTGACGAGCAGGAGCATCACAGCTTCAATGAATAAGACATTTTTTGTGCAGAGTACAGAGTACAAGCTGTCAGTAATATGTAACTAGTAACTATGTGTGTGTCTACTTTCTCCACTGTTGGACCGTCAAGCAGTCTCGACTTGAAAGGAAGGGAAGCACAGATGACGTGTATTGTATGTGTATGTATAATTTATATGGAGGGATCCTCTTGCAGAAAATCTTGACCAACATAACTTGGAACTACTACTATTCAATTATAGGATACGTATAGTATACAGTACAGGTTTATAGCTTTTGACAGGTTTTCTTGATAAAACTCCTTCGATTCGAGCTACTAAATATATATATATACTTGTCAATTCGTTTGTCATGTATACTGATATTATTTTAATAGTTGACGCTGGTCTTACTCAATTTCTCTTTCGTTTTTCACGCACTCACTTGCTTTTGCTTTCGTGTATCAAAGATCGAGTATCAAGGTCCATTGCGAACCCTTTGCTGTACTTTTCCACCGTCTACCAACATTTTATTCATTTATTTCCCTCGTTCTTCCGCCAAAAGGAAAAGTACATAATATGTAGCAGGGTCTAAAAAGTTTAAAGACGGTTTACCGTTGATACCTATAAACTCTTGTGTTCTTTTCCTGCATGTACATAAAGTCATAGGTACGCTTGTCTATCTCATGCCATATGCAAATTGTCAGCGAGACACTAATTTATCCAAACTACGGTATAGATAAAAAGGTTATTGGCGATTAGTCTATGAAGCCAAGACAAAGACAAGACAATTTAAGTGATTCCCATACTAATGCCAATTCCAATCGCAATCAAAATGTTGCTTTTTAAGCGTCGGTCTGTGTAGAGAAAATGCAAATGAATTTACATTTGAATTTATGTAGCTCCGCATTATTTCAGCTCTACACGTGTTCACTGCTCACTGGGTATACACTGTATGTATATCTATACTTTGTATTTGTCTTTCACTGAAGACTGAAGCGTATGCACTTACACATAAAAATGTGTATCTTGATGGATTTTACTGCACTATTCCAAGGAAACTCCAAGAATTGATTCTTTCTCTCCCTTATAATATATACTTATATGTCTGTCTCTAGCTTTGCTTTTTTCAATGCATATATTATATACACAATACATACATTAATATGTATAGAAGTACAAAATAAGTAAAAATGCATTCTACTTTTTGCTTGCCAGTTTATGTGTGAAGTGTATTATTTTTGTGTACATGATATGATGTGGCGGGATATCTCATTTCATACAATGCAGTATATTAAACGTGACATTTAAATTCATTTCTGTTTCTACGAGACGATTTGAGTTACAAAGATATTTATTTTTTGTTGGGATATATGTGTGTGTGTGTTGCGCGCCTTTCTCTAGTCAACTGTAAAATGGTAAAGGTGAGAATCGAAAAGTTTGGCTGTTTACGCCGAAAACAGTGATACATAAAACAAAATTGTATGACTATGTTCTATGGTATCTACACATGCACAGTGTATTGTTCATGATCCGAATCTTCCAAATTTAGTTGAATATTCAATAACATTTTGAGTGAGCTTCTCTCTCTATATTTATTTATGACAGATTTCATGATTTCATGTGTCACTGGCGATTGGCGGCTTTTCAAGGCGTGTTTCTTGTACGTTGTACAAAATGAGCGGCAACATCAGTCAAAATGCGTGACGCACTTTCCTCAAATTTAATCGATTTCAAGTCGATTCAACTTGTAAAAATGGCGATAGCAATCAGAGTCTTGTGTATTCCATGTTGTAATTATTACCACCAATTTGTACAATATCACCGCCCGTGTGAGTTTATCTTTTGGGTTGTTTATGAAGGTGACAAGGCAAAACTACATATCGTCGATGTAATTCAGAAAATGGTCTCGTATCCATTTGCAACTTTACGAAATGGCTTCGTCAATATTTGCAAGTTC
>JAQIVE010004497.1:0-14453 GCA_034698285.1 Sminthurinus bimaculatus | reverse complement strand
AAGATTGGATGCTGGGTAACAAACGGGTAACGATAGATATATTATGTATAATGTGTATATAATATTATACTAGTTGATCAAATGACCACACAAAAACACAACACAAATAGGAATTAAAATTGGTTGAAAAAACTAGAATAAGTACTGGTAATATAATAAGTAATAAGTACAACTGGAATGACAACGTTCATATAAAAAGACTAGAGAAATGTAGAGATGCAAAGGTTGATTGGAGATTGGAATGATTATAAATTATGATGAAACTGGATACCGGTTCTTTCTAAAGGTTTTAGGCTCGTTTAATATTTTGATATCTATAAAGCAAACAAAACAAAACACATTAGATATGCTATAATCATAAAACGATGATGTCACGAATTAAGAAATTTAGCTTGGTTTTACAAAAAGTGATAATATATAATAACAAAGTAAAAAGTAAAAGTAGATTGCATGGCCTATGTACTATGCATAGATTATAGATCATGTTTGCAAAAATTACAGTTGAAAATTGCACAACATCTACACTTTCCATTAAATACGTATAGTAAGTAACCAGTAACCAACTTTATGAGCGTAATTAGTATTTAACGTATGAAATTAATACACACTTACTTTTGTAGAGAATCACAATGTCAAATGACAAATTAACTGGAGACGTTATAAAGTTATAAAACCTTCGAAAACTTTGACAGTTAGATCAAAATTATCTGAACGTTTGAAATATCTTCGCGCGAAAACCGCGGTCATTGTTGTTGTACATAGATACGTCATACTTGCCTATTGCCTATCAAAACCAACAATTTTAACGGCATGAGACTTCATTTAATTACAAATTAGGTGCATGCATGCTGAATTGAATTGTCTAAACATTTCCTGTGAAATTCAGGATTCAGGATTGAGGATAGGAGATCAATCACGAAATATTTCCTCTCTGGCCAAGAATGACAACCATCATAGGTATTTCGATATAGAACGAAAATGACGGAGTGCCGTATATTTATTATGAGCCCAGAGATTTACCTGTGACGACGACCAGGCCTTCCCTTCCCAAGCAAAAGCCTCTCTCTCATCAGTAATCTCTCTATTTTATGTCAATATGGTTAATGTGTGTGTAAATATCATATAAACGATTGATAAAACTAATAATGAACCAGCTACTCATACTCATACTTACAACTCACAGATGCTTGAAACTTTTGTTCATTTTCATTTGACTTTAACGTGTCGATGGTGACTCGGCTCACATCCTATCTGGACTAGAGAGCCTCTTTAAAAGTCATCAAGCTGTTAATTATATATTGTTCATATTGATAGTTTGACTTTACTTGTAATAATAATAAATACTATACTTAATATTAATTATTATACTTTTCAAGGATGGACTTTACAACTCAACGAAGGAGCAACGGTTTGAGCCTTAACCATCACACTGACACCGAAACCGAAACGTGTCTCACCGCCTCTCTAAAAACAACTGAAAGCAACAATGAAAAGGGCAGCAATTCCTTCATAGCGAATGGAATCATACATCAAAATTCTTTAGGTAATAGTTGGAATCATCTAAATCACAGTAATGGTATTACCACCAATGGAATTAAAGCTAATAATATAGGCAAAAGAAATGGACTAAAACAACCGACCACAACCATCGTTGTGACAAAGCAAAATATTAGCAACAGCAAAAATTCGGGGCAAAAAGTTGTAAATGATGTCCACACTACTGCTACTACTACTACTATTGTACAAGAGCAAAGTGTTCGTGTAAAAAGTGAATCTACTAAAATTCAGACGGAAAAGAGTAAAGCAACAACAAATCACCATGCAGTAGTTCAAAACAGTGCAAAATTTGACATAAACAGTCAACGAAAATTTCAAGAGTCATATGAGCCCTGCTCTTATTTTGAAGCGTTTTTTACCTACTTTTGTTACGGGGTGCTGGTTATTGTTGGATACATAAATGGCATGATTCGACCTAGGAAGGGCCACACGGAAAGGAAGCGAACGGTAAGTATTATTTATTTACCGGCTTGTTTTTAACTATATTATCATTATGAATCAATATTCGTAACAGGTTAAAAGTTTCACAGAAAAATACTTATTTACATAATTAAGTATCGTTTGTATAATATATTATTAAAGGCATGTTGTACCATGTACAGCACGCTATCATATATGTATGATACTATCGGTATATGTTCCGATTGGATTTCGCAATGGCAATCTTTTGTGGTTATTAGGTGACAACACTACATACTTAAAGCAAGCAATAACAAGTAAAAAATGAGTCATTTGTCATATGATGATAAATTCATGAGGGGCATTTTTTTTATTTGGAGTTTAATTATCCTTTAGGATAACCAGCAAAGAGCTGTCACATCTCACTTCATCATTACTTCATCATCACTTTTTTCCGTTCAGCTAGAGTTTTTAGTCGATCACTCTTCCAAATTTTTAGAATTTTTTGCAAATATTTGTGTATTTAATATGTACATAAATACGTAAGATAACACACTATTGATTGCAGTGAAAATCATGAGGGAATCGAATGATTTCTGGTGATTTCTGTTGTAGGATTGAATTTGAATTGTTTGTGATGGTGAATACTGAATACCAATGAATCGAACATTAGCTCGGTCTGGCCGAGAAGTGAGAATTTATTTCCTCTTATCTAAGTCCTAATAATATGCTCAGTGCTCAGTTCTTCACTTTGGAGTTTGATACGTGAATGCAAAGTATCAACCAAGTTAGTTGAACTAAAACTACTCTAAAACCAATACAAATTTGTGAATATGCATGCACAAATACATATAAAATTTCTACAAAGCACAACGCTGTGCATAATATTTATAAATCGAGAGCTCTTCATTTGTTAGGTACATACTTAGTAAGTTTTTCCATTGTAAAAGATTGAATCATGAACAAAGTCTAGTGTAAATAGTAAATATTGAACAAGAGGAGAGAGCAAAAAATTAATAAAATACAACTAGGCAGTCGGCACTACACTATAGCTACATATTATGTATTATGTACATGGCGACAACGACAACTATCAACCTAATCACTGATTAACCTACAGACTGTGCACATACTTAATCGGAGTATAACACATATAAAATAACATGCATTTTTTACTTGTATGCACGAAATGTACACCTTTTATGTTGTACCTCACAATTGACTATACTATTGTTATAGCATAAGAGCGGCCAAACATCAGTTATGACTTCCTTCCGAGCTCTTTACTGTCTAAAGTACAAGTACATTGTACATGAGGTTGAAAATGTAAGTATGTGTCCTGTGTCATGCATTAAATGTGAATACATGTAAGCATATTACATATTATACTACATACATATTACATATCTACTTAGTCAGTATAATTAGCGAATATCTTCTATAGCAGTTTGCTTCATCTATGATAAGATGTGAAGAATACATGTGCAGAAGAAGAAGAAAGTGCCGATATTCGTACAATCGCATTTAGAGACAGGTAGTGTATATTGACTGATGTGTTGATGGGCCTTTGAGAAAGTCAAGTTGATTGAGTTTACACGTGCACACTGCCCATTGCCCATGCTCTCACCTACACGGCAAGGCAAAATCCATGCTCGTCAACTCATACATGGCACATGAAACATGGATAATATTATGCGATAACTTGGTAACAGTGTAGATGTGGACTGTTGACAATTGCTTCAGTCAGTTAACATTTCCCTAATCTGTTCTACTTCTAAATAAGTATGTAGGTACCCCTCTCAGGTTGATTTTGATGACCATTTCATTGCCTCTCGTCCTGAGTATTTATTATCGTCGAATAATATTTTATATTCTATTATTATGTCGCTTTAATTATTGGTAATCAGTGTTTATCTTTCATCAATGATTCCCATTTTGAATGTGTATATATATGAAGTAGACCGACATATTTAAATTTTGTATAAAAGATGACGGTGCATGGATGAGTACGTGTACTGCAGTAAACAATTATTTCGGCGAATGTAATGACTTGCACCTCAACTTTAAACTGCTTTAGACAAAATTGTGTGTAAAACTAAAACCACTTGAGTATCCACACATTATAGCTGCAGATTTAGTACACTCTGTGTGCAGTTAGCCACTAACTATTAACATAATATTAGTAGGTACATAAGTAGTAAACATAAATGTAAGCTCATAGTTTACTATTCTATTGTTTGAAAAAACCTTGGAAGTCTTTTCGGAATCCACCAAATGCATACACATATACTTACATGTAATAAAATTAATCAGTTAGTCGGTAATTAAGTAAAAGTAAACATACATAATATGATAAAATAACGATGAGTTCAGAAACGAGGGAAGGGAATTACGAGGTTCAGGCCTCACCTCTGCTGAAGATAAACACTTCAGGAGGAAATTACACTTAGGTAAATCTAGAAAAAAAATTACCCTTTATACACACAGTGTGTGTAAGTATGTATCTATGTATTATAATATGTCAACTTTTTTCGGAAGAATCCGAAATTTTAAAGAAAAACAACTGAAGAACTATGTAGATATACTTACCGGAATTTTATTGGTACTGCATGTATGCCCAACGTACTAAATACATTACTCTATGTATTTCACATGCTACATGCACACAGAGTGACCAGTGAAAAGTGCATTGTTTACTGGTCAATGTTTTCATTGAAAGCAAAAATTTGGTTTTTACGCTTATCCGATTTCGTTGGGCCCTAAAACTTTGGTCATGTTAAAAAGCTACGGAAGGGATTTGGCAGGAGAGTAATTTACTATAACTGAGCACTGAGCACATTATACTCCAGTTCCTCCAGTGTGAAGTAACTTTAAGATACTCCTCACTGTTTTTACCTGGAGGCCGTTGGCCAGCCACTAGTAAAAGTAGCCGCTTTACAAGGCACACAAACGTGGACATCGTCTCCAAAGTGCCTCATAAAATTTAGCATATCATGGAAAAATTGTAACATTGCATAAACCCTTTGATGAGATACTTACATACATAAATCCTAGTAAATAACGGCGGATGTTTTAATGGTAAGAATGATACTATTGGTGGTTATAACATGGTTTTACAGTAAAACTGTTGAATTCTATATTGCAGGGTTACGGACAGCTGTATGCAAGCTTTGAAAGTTTCTACACTCACCACGTGTACCGACGAGTTCGTGATGGATGGAACATTCCTATCTGCTCTGTTCCTGGAAAATATGTGACACTCGTTGAAAGGATTTCCCCCGATTTTGGATGGACTTTTGAGTAAGTCAAATAATACATCTGTCATATTTACACATGGATATATTATATAATATGAAGGGAGAAAATGAGCAATACCTTTCATTTATGGGTTATTAGTTAGCCCTTATCGTTGCACAAATTGCACCATGTATTTCTTCCACTATTTATCAGAGTATAGCAAAAAAAAACTAATAATTATCTCGATATGCATGTAATGTCAATGCCCACTGCACTGTACATACATTGTCTATAGTCTATACATATTGTGTCATATGTATACAACTGAAATTTGATGCGAGTTACGAATATGACGGGAAAATGAGACTACGTTGACTGCAATAGTGATCTATATATGTATATGTATATCTAAGTACACCAGTAAAACAACATGCCAGTAATTAAATATTAGATATCCCTAAGCTCGTGTTTCAAAAGTTCACGTTATGATAAGTCTTATACTAATTACTTATGAGAAAAACTACTAAAATAGGTTATTAAATAAAATTAGCACTGTGTATCAGGTTCTTTATTATGTACATATTTACTTACTTACTTTGTTTTTCAGTTCCTCTGATAATATGTAGCATACAATATTTATATGTGTCATAGTTTGTAGTCTAGCGTCTAGCTATAAAATTATAGAAGGTACAACAAGTGCTCTCCGAGGGTGGGCTCATTGTGTCATCGAAAAGGAGGGGTCCGAATTTTTCGAAAAAAGTTTGCAAAATCTTGGCAAAAAAATTTTGTAAAAATCTTGGAAAAAAATTTTGTAAAAATCTTGGAAAAAAATTTTGTAAAAATCTTGGAAAAAAATTTTGAAAACAATTTGGGAAAAAAAATTTTGAAAAAAATTTGGGAAAAAAAATTTTGAAAAAAATTTTGGAAAAAAAATTTTGAAAAAAAAAAATTTGAAAAAAAATTTTGAAAAAAAAATTTTGAAAAAAAAAATTTTGAAAAAATTTTTTAAATTTTTTTTTTCGATAAATCTGACTTCAGATTCGAATTCTCCATAATTTTTTACCCTAGAATACGTCGAATTTAATTTTTTTTCTATAAACATGAAAAACTTCATTTACTGAGGTCATATCTTTGGGTGGGTTAAAAAGGGTCGTGCCAGTATAATCCTCATCTGGCGAAAACGGTTTTCTACTAATTTTGACCCCCTCTTTTCGATGGTGACACTTAGAATGCCGTAGAGTTTTTTTTTTTTTTCACTAACATTTTATATAGGTACTTGTTAAAAATAGACAGAAATATTTTACATTTTCCCATTCTCCCTTAAAATATATTTCGATTCTGTGTTATTTATCTATGATCTTTAGTCAGCTGACTATTAAGGTGAAAGTTCAAGTAGTAGTAGTTTTTTTTTCCTCACTATTCATTCCTCTCATAAGTACGTACACACACACACAAATAATATGTAACGTAACTTGTGAACTCCACTTAAGTATGTATTTACTTTAAAGAGTCCTTTAATACATATTACTATTACGTATCACATGATACACGAAACGTACATAATAAAAAGTATTTCATTTTGTTGGCTACTTCACACAATTTGGAAAATAACGAAAGAATAATACACCGTGGGATTAAGTCATAAATCGTACTTTTATCTTTTTGATTAAATATGTACATAGATGACAACTTAAGTCTGAAATCGGGTTTGGTCGTCTAAGGTCTAAGGGGAAAACAAAGCTGTCTTTTCAAAATCTAAATTTGAAGCATGATCATAATATAATTGCTATTTTACTAAATATTGTAAAGCTCTATATTAGATATTCAGCCTTTTAAACCCAAGCTTTAGATAAAGTATTAAGTATTTTCCTTCACCTTTTAATTTTTTATTCATATTTATCATTTATCATTGAAATCATCAAGACCATGACAATGAAAAGTAAACTGTTTGTAATTAAGTATAAACACGTTATTCAAAACAACAACTACAATACTGAGACATATTAAAATACAAAATAAGCATAACAGTACTTGATTCATCCCAATAATAATTAGTAAATTGATTAATTATATGGAATCTTCAAAAAGATATCAAGAAGATACTGCATACAGCACCTTCAATACACAATACACAATATCAATATTATGCATCTAATAATCTAATAATTATGGTAAGAATGTATCGGATATCTGACATCTGACCTAAAGCTACTTAAAGGGTAAAAGGTAAAAGAATAAAATAAAATGATGCGGATATTTTGTATACATATTTAACTTTTGTCATTTGTCATTTGTAAACAATTAAAATTAACATCAAATACATAATCAAATGATTTTGGGCAAATCCTACCCAAAAAATCTGGTCCAAACCAACAACAATTTTTAACTAATCGCAAGTAGATAACGATAAAAAACATTCAATCTGTCAATTTGAAAGTATTTCTATTAGATTCTTCAAGCCTGAATAGAATGGGAATTGAAAGTCAAAGTCTGAAGGATGAAACAGATAACAGATCGTATAAAATCAAGTTAACTTTTGAAAATGTAACTTTAAAAAAGTCTTACCTTTACAATCCCAATCGCCGCAGTAAAACAAATTAGCTTGGGCCAACGTCAGAATTAATTGTAAAATTAAGAAAAATATACAAATCGCCCTCATGTTTGCGAACAATCTTAAAATTATTCGACATTAGAAATTACACCTAAAAATGAATGAATTAGATTGAAGCCTCAAGAATCAAAGGCATTGATTCAAAGCAAAAGACGTGATACGTGGAGAAAAATGTGTGTTTAAGTTTTCGCTACACCAAAGGCAATCTCATGTGTGTGAACTTTCACAGAGCAGCTTAATCTCGTCAGTATGTATATCACATGCAATCATATTAAAAGCAGACACAATCTCAATAAAAAATTATTTATTATTTATTTCATGCTGCCAAAATCCATGGATAGATACCTATGATATTTTACACGTCTGAAATAATTGTGGCAATTTTATGCAAAATAATGATTAATGAATACTAGTTAAATATGAATTTATACATTGAGTTTTATTTACATGATGTTGAAAAAATGTTCGCGACGTTTTTTGCACAATGGTCAACATCTCAATCTCAACCTACATATTTACCTGATCCATGGTTTATGAACCGATTCGAATGAAATTAAACATGAGAAAAATTAGGGAAATTCGTCGTTTTATGCATAAAGAGCTTTATTATTTGCTATTTGCTATTCATCCGTAACATACATAGCAGTTGACCTTTAACCATTATTTCTTATGCTGGGAAAGAGACGAGAAGACTGACGACCTGGCCGACGACAAAGTTGATAAAGTTGAGAGTTGATGCCCTCTCAAGCATGTGAAATGAGCCAACTTGAATGCCGACATTGCCAAAGCTCTCCAACTCCCGTTTGACCTCGGCAAAGATATTGAACTTTGGATTCCGTCCTTGGCTTGCAATTTCCTGGGCAACCACCAGAATCCCGGATTCCAGTTCCTCCATCTTTTGCGGGATGACGAAGGCCTTTTGATACAACAGAGTGTAGACCAGGGTACAGGCAATGGCCACATACGCAGTGAACACGGCCAGAAACGGATGCTCTGAAGAATGGCGGAAAAAGAAGAAAAATCCGAAAACGGAGACGGACATGCAGAGGAGCTTCATACCGAAGATGGCAAATGGAAAAGTGCGGTTGAACAGATGGATGAGGAGGACCAACTCCTTCGTCTCCCGGACAAGTCGCCGCAACAGCCAAACCTCTCGTCGCATCTCCCGCTTCCCTTCGGCATGGACAACATCCATCAGATACTTGAGCCTTGACTCCAGACGTTCGAATTCAGCCTGACACTTTTCAAAGAATTGGAGTTGGACTACAGTCGAGATGTAGGCAAAAGAGCCGGCGATTTCCATAACGAAGAGTTCCAGCAAGCCCACGAGGCAGAAAATTGGGATATTTTGATATTTTTGGGGGAGAGTTGAGAACATCAGCTGGGGCTGAGTGGGGTCAATCAGCATAAATGCGAGGACAAAGGGAGATGTCAGGAAAATGAGGACGGCTTGAAGTCTGGCCAACAGCTCATGAGGAGAATATTGCAGTGGCCAGGTCAGTATGGGTCGAACAGGGACCGTTGTTGAACCTGAATTTTGTGTCTTTATGAACAGTTTATTGCAAATCATGATGAATTCTTGTGGTCGCTGCATAAAAACAGTCCGACCCATGAGATGGGTCACAAAATAAGCGATGGTGACAACAAAGTGGATGACAAAGTGGTTCCAGCGGAACATGTCAGAATCCAGGCACATCTCAACCAATCTTCCAAATATGTAGAGCCAGTGGACAAGGGCAGTGTAACGCCAGATCTGCCACAAGATTCTCTTCCACTTCCTACTCTGAACTTTGACCTGTCCCGTGGCCAAATTGATTTCCATGGGGAGAATGGTCAGAGTGGACAGGATTTTGATGGCTCTAAAGTTCCACCCGTTTTCCTCAAAACTCAACATTTTTATGTGTGTACCTTATTTATTTGTAACTCTACTCCTGCTTTTTTTGAAATTTATAAAATATGACTACTTGTATGTATGTATATGCTTGATTTTTGAGTTTAGGTAAAATTTCTTAAAGAGAGTAGGAAAATACATATAACATATAACTGTATATACATTAGAGAAAGACGGACTCAAAGAGAGGACACTGGAAACTGGAATGGACGAGCACTTGAAGAAACTCTTTTCAACATTAGCCTCACATAGGTACAATACATAAATACATATTGCTGCTTTTGACTTTGACTTGCCTCGTGTCTTTCAATACACGAGAGTAAATCAATATGTTACATAAGATAATTCCACTTCGGAGCGTACAAAACATGTTAAATATTCATCGGGTGATTTGGTACAAGATTTTAATTAACTTTTTGAGTTAATTAAGTTCACGTCCTCTCAATACACATTATTGTTCAGTTTTATCTCTACTATATAGTGTAGATATTTAGTAGTCAATAAATAATCCAAGCACCTTTGGCAAAGGGGAACGTGTTTTAATTACCCATGAAAATTCCATATGAAAGCCTCTCATATCAACATACATACATACATACATAAAAAGGTGAGAAGAATAGAACAAGGGTGATATTTGATATTTTTTCCCCATATTTCATATTCGTCACTCACAAACGTGACTTGGAGACACATGTTAGTAGATGTATAACCTATGTATTATGTATATGACTTGGCTTGGCCACTGAATTGACAATTTAACGCCTCTCAATCCACTCTTAATTTTCCAGTGACCTACTTTCGTCCGTCATGATGAAGGTACATATTTACTTATTTACAATGTCAGCAATTCTTTCACAGGTGTTACATGGTCGTGAAGTATCTTTTGACAACATTTTATCATAGTCGATATTTACATGTTGTTACACGCAACATGAAATTTTATCATTTTTCTCATGTTCATTTTATTTACAAAAAATATTAATAAATTAAACTAGTTACACTGTAAAAAGAGAGCTGTTTTGTATTATTTTCCTAAATATTGAATATTATATTCAAGTTTGTCAGTCAAATCGGTATTTTTTCCTGGCGTAGAGAGTGACGCCTTCATCCTCAATGTGTGTGATTAGGGCACCCACCATGGAAATGGTGACCCCATTGTAGAAAGTTGACACAAATCCAATGAATGTCGGTCCCACTTTGCCATCCACAGGAGAACTGACGATCCAGGTCAGGAGGATGAAAATTCGGACGACGAACAGAAACTTGGAGTTGGTTCTCCAGCGTCGCAGGGTTTTGTGGTTTCTCTGCGATTCGTTATTATTCCCACCAAGAGTTTTCATTCAGTTTATTATAGTTGTCTTTAACGATGTACATTTAAATGCATAATATTTGTAGTTGATAACTAATTTTTTTAGTACTCACCCGTTGGGACGCATAGAGTAAAATAAGGGCCAGGATGAATGTTCCGATTGTATACAAAATTGAGACGGAGATCACGAGAAAGTGGAGCCAGCCTGAAACAACAAATAGGCTTATTAAAAATGTATAATATTAAGTATTTGTAGCGAAAAAAGTTCTTGGAAAGGAGATTCCATTTGCAACTTGCAGTATATATTTGGGAGTTGTTTTTGTTTTGGTACAATTTTATCCAGAGTCTGGGAAAATGTTTGTCTGTCGTGGTTTGGGCATAATTTGTTTGTTATTTTGTACTGCTTGTTTATTTACTATTTGCATATTTGCATTTATATTTTATATATGTACCTCTGTTAGTCCACATGCACTTGTACTGTCGCGAATAATGAGCCACTGCAGCGGGGCTGAACAGCGAATCAACGGCATGGGGAAAATCTCCGCTGATAATCTCCCATAGACAGATGAAAGACACAAAACTGGTGACCGCAATCACCTGAAAAAAGTTCACACACGTAATAAATAGTCATCAGGAATAATTAATAATTAAGTGTGCACACTATATTCTAAGTTTTAAATCAACAATAATATGTATTTTATTTAACCACATTTTATTTATGAGCTCAATTACTGAACTCGTAAAAGTCATTAAAATATTTAGACTGAATTTGAATGAGCAAAAGAAAAAAATTTCTGCATCAAGCGGCGCAACGTTGATTAAAAGCGTAAGCGGCGTTAAAGTTTTACATTTTGGGGAACTTGAAACAGGCTGTAAATTGTTGACATAAATTCAATACACAATACTAGTAGTTTATTTACGTAACTAGGCATTATTATTCACAATTAATTACAATCAATAAAAAAACGTATGTATAACTACACATTGTAAAATTTTGCAGCCTCTTAATACTTATAATATAAATAATGAGACAACAAGGACCTGATGAAAATGGGCATAATACGCCACCATCCATAAGTTTAAAAAGCCATGTACGTTCCAAACTGTCTCATCTCATCTCATTCCATATCCATGCATTATCTTACAATGTCTGTGTAGGCGATCCATTTGGCCAGCGTCTGGGATGAATAGCCGCAAGGAAGATCCACGCACATCTTTTTAATGCTTAATCCTTCAAGATAATATTAAAAATATTGCTCTTTTATCTAGGCTTATCCTTTTGCTCCTTGGATATTGTCATTTTCCTTCCAAGTTGGAGAATGCACCGAATTCATTCAATTCAACTATTAGGTATGTCACAGTAAATTTCGATTCACAGATGAAACCCTTTTAACCGGCGTCGAAGTCGCACAATCCAGCTTTTTGTATTCTTTGATCGACTATCGACTATACACATTTGCTTATGGCATTTTGAAGTAAAATGTCGATAATACTTTATAGTAGGTTCATGTTGTGTGTAAAAAAGTGAAAATTATTATTCTCTGCAGTTAAATGACTTTTAATTTAACTAAAACAAAACTGCAGTTTTAAACAAGGGACACACGCATTCTAAACCACACGCGAGACGACACGGCACAAGACAGCACGAGGAACTTTTGTGTACACGGGTTACAATAACTTACAATTAGCAACTGAACACTGAAAACACTTTCAGGGAGATCTGCCTCTTGTTTTTGTCACTTGGTAACGATAAAAAGATTGTGTTGTCGATTACACACAAAAGTAAAACTTCAAGACGTCTGCTTGCTTACTTTCGTCTTGGTCTGTTTTGACTCCTCGAAATGAACTGTGTGGAATTTTTAGGCCGATAGGATAAAAAATTGGCCTTAACATTGAGGGGAAAATATTTTTGGCACACGCACTCAGCATCCAGACCAGGACCAAGATAAACTAAAACTAAACTTTAAACTTCGCATAAAACATAAACGTTCATTTCTTTTTCGTCTTCGTTCACCCAGTCACTTGTATTTGAGTTTCAAGTTGGAGTTGGGCTGAAACTGATTGTGAGACTCTCACAAATTCACAAGCACAAGCACAAAAAACTACGGTATGTACATATGCAAGCCAAACTTAAAAGTCTCCGTGTTGTGTTCATCTCCGAGTCCGACCCTCCGCCAACGCACCAACGATAAAAAATAAAATAATGTGTGTTGAACTGACTGAGAGTGAGAAACTTTTTCATATGATGTGTATTTGTGCATGTTGTAGATACGTTTAAACACACAAATGAATCAGCCTCTTCTCCATTCATCGTCATCAAATTTATTTGCAAATGTACAGTACAGTAACATCCTGTGATATTTATTTACTATAATATAATATTCACTCCTCTCAGATATGTATGCTCGTGTAAATTCCAATTCCATGTGTCTGTCTCTTGTTAGTACACCTATTTTGCATTTAAGTAGATATTTATATGCATGGAGCTTGTTTTGTGTTGGAGTGCAAAATGAATTGGCGTGCAATTATTTTAGAGTGTCTAATAAATGATAAAGTATTACTGGCCCGCCGAGAAGGAAAGATACATAATATACATGCATAGAACTGTTGTGGCCAACGTTTAACTTGTGTAGATTGTTGTACTTACAGATGCTCAAGTCAAAAAGATGCGTGGGAAGAAAATTTGCACATTCACAATTCGCAATTTTGCTCCTTTATGAATATTATAATTTACTGTATATGCTCTGTATAATTTGACATTATTTTATTCACAACACATCGATGGACCATTAGCAGAGACAAAAGCCATGGAACGAGATGCTTGAGCAAAAGAACGGACAATTTCATTCAGAGAAGCAGCTTTTAAGATGTAAAATAAAACTAGCCGGCGTCAAAGTGCAGCATAACTTTTTAATTGCTCCTTACCTACAATAATTATATATACTTTGCCATTTGAGCACACATTGAGGTTTAATTATGAGATGAGAAAGTCCTGCGTATTTACTATTGCAAAAATTGTCTTTAACCAAATACCAAATGCATCTTTTCCTTATCATTTGGACTTGGGCGTGTGCAAACAATTGTGTGTTAATGTTTTGTCCTGTGTTTAGCTCGACATTTTCTTCCCTCCACCCCAAATCCCGTTAAACTCTTGTTTGACATTTTAGAACAGCAAGTTGCCTCTTTGTTTTTATATTTTTCTCTGTCTCTGTGTCTACCTTTGTCTTTCAAAAAGAATTAAGTAAAACGGAGGTTTAATCTGAAATACCGTAAGTAATGATAAAAGATAAGCAAAAAAATATGGGGCTACGCAAAACGACATTCAGAATGCAAATGTTGGATGAAGAGGTGCAAAAAGAGCAAAAAGTTGATGCCAAGAGCACCCGGGATTCCCAAGCGGTCACCCATCCAAGTACTAACCGGGCCCGACGTTGCTTAACTTCAGTGAT
>JAQIVE010004496.1:0-14454 GCA_034698285.1 Sminthurinus bimaculatus | reverse complement strand
TGGAAAAGCTAACGATAAGAGAGCAACCTGTCATCCACTAGTGTATATGTATATACATTATATTATATTATATGAAACGGCAAGGCCATATTTGCAATTTTTCTTCTCCGACTCTTAGCTGCTCTCCCTCTCTCTCTCTCTCTCCCTATCTTTATTTATTCTCAACAAACACACGCAAATACATACATACATTATACATATATGTACAGAGTACAGAGATACATATTTACCTTCACATAATTGTTCGTACAAATCGTACCCATATACACACTGAAAACTTGGATTCATGTGAAATTCTCTGTGTCAAATATACATCAGAGAAAACATTTATTTGGAGACAGGAGAGTTAGTTAGTTCGGCGGGGTGGGGTAAAATAAAGGACTGTAATAGACTGTAGTTTGTACATATGTAGTTGCAATACATTGTACATACCTTCATACTTCATACACACATTGTATGTAGATTGTAGATGCTTAGACTGTTGAGATGAGATATGCTATTTTCTCAGACAATTTGCGCTTGACTATTCTTTAAAATATACCTATGTATGTATACGTATTAGGCGCACTCACACAGACACATAGACATACAATGTAAGGATAAGGATAAGGACGACGATGATGATGATGATGATGACAGTGGTGATGATGCAGAGAGATGGCCTAGAACATGTGAATTCTTTTTCTCGTTGTCTTACATTATATGCTTTACGCTCCGTGCTTGCTTGCTTGCTGTGCTGTGAGAGGATGAAGAAAGCGGCTCTCAAAAATATCAGTACGAATACCTGTGTGCTGTGTGTACATTGTAAAATTTCCACCAGCCAGTATTATTCCTGTGTGTATGCCTGTATATGTATGTACGAAATATCAGTAGACTCGGACGGCATCATTTAAATTTATGTATAGTGTACCGTGTTCAGTGTGCAGTGCGGAGGATACACACACATACACACACACATTCAGCAACAGCAGCAGCAGCAACAGGATGGAGGATTTCTTCTTCTCGTCAATGTAGTCCACACCATGATATTTTATATTGTATGTATGTATGTATGGACCTGAGGGCTTTTCTTATCCGAGACGACCGACCGCAATCCTTTTTCTATATAATACTTTTTCTTATTCACTTCTTGCCAAATCCGAAGTGGATTGTCTTTTGACTTTTGAGTCGAGAGAGAGAGAGAGACAGAGAATATTGAAGGAATGAGGGAGGGAGAGAGAATGGGAAAAGAAGAAAGCGAAGAAAAAGAGAGGATTTAATGTTAGCAAGAACTCAAATATCGTTGTAAGTAAGTAAGTAAGCAACTCTCAACTGCTCAACTAATAGCATGACTTCATGCAATATAACTCGGCTACTTTTGCTACGGCTTTTTGCCTTTGACTTTTCAAGATTACAGAGACAGAGAGGGAGAGAGAGAGAGAGATGTGCTTGCAAGCTTGCAATGTTTCTGTATACTGCTACAATCAAGAACAACCACTATACTATAGTGCTGTATTTTATTCTAATAAATTTTATACCCTTCTTCGTGCTTTTCATCTCCTTGATCGTCTTCTTCTTCTTCTTTTTCTTCTTCGCCTTCTTCTTCTTCTTTTTTAACTAATACGAAAACTCCTGCTATGCTGCTGTGTTTCGTTTCGTTTCGTGTTTTGTGCCGTCTTTTTCTATCTATATAAAAGTTGTCTGCCTGCGTCCAATCCTGAATTTCGTTGAAGGCAATAATCTTACTATATAGAGAAAAAGTAGGGTAGTACTTTATTTTCCATATCCATATTATGTATGTGCACTCGATGATATTCGCGATGACTCTCTCTCTACTCTACTATTCGTTTTATTCGTATTACTTTTCGTATTTCGGCATGAAGAATATCAGGTCTGGATGTATCTGTGTGCATGTACATGTACATATTATGCCCTGTTATGCTATATGTTCTATGCTACATGTTTTAGCATCACAAAAATATAAACCGCACACACAGCTTCATAGAAATTACACTCACTTGGAGAAATGTAATAGCATTTAGAATTATTTTGCTGTCAATCTACTGCCAGCCTTAAGCAGCTTTTCCTGCACCAGAAAACAGACTTTTCTATCATAAAGTCGAGCATAAAGGTTAAATACATACAGAGTCGAGTGTACAGTCTATGTATGTACATAAATCTAGATATTCTTTTTCCAAAGTCATGATATATGCACACATACATACATAATATTTGTATCATATCTCCAAGAGGACAAGGTTTATTATTAAGTTCAGTGTGTATTAATTTCAGTCGTCCGTCGCCCGTCAGTTCGTCCATCTAGAATACAGAATTAAAAATGTAAGGAATGTATACATACATATTATTAGTTTTGCTGTATATACATATATCCATATCTAAACTATAAATAAAAATATATGTAAATACGAGTCCAATCAAAAACGTTTGCATGTTACGACATCAACGCTTAAACACATGAAAAGCTCGCAGCATACATAATATGTACAATATGTACATCGTACATCTATAAAAATAATCATAATCTATAATTGATAATATAATATGTAACATTCGTAATTCGTATGTATGTATGTGTAGACTATGTACAAATGAAGCAGGCCGTCGTCCATTCATATAAATACACACACAAGAAACTATTGTGTACAATGGTGTAATAATGCAATACTGTATGAACTATGAAAATACATATATATAGGGCTTCAAATCAAACATCTGTAGCTAACAATAAGACTGGTGCACTGCACAACATAATAATGATAATAATACATACAGAATTAGAATGAGATGAGATGAGTTGAGATGAGATGAACGGAACTCAGTCAAGACAGGTACACATGATATGATACATAACGCAGATTTAAGATGTTCATCAGTATGATGCATGATATATTAAGGTATGTATATGTAATAGTAGAGGTATATTAGGAATCTATTACACTCGAAGCATTTTTGATTCACTGTAAAGTCTGTAGTCACCCATATGTTTTCTTGTTTTTATTTGTACATAGATAGATAGACAGGCAGGCAGGCATTTCTTTCATCTTTGATCACTGATCACAACCATCATCATCATCATCAGTTTCATAGTTGGCAGAATGTTGAAATGACCAAACTCCAAACTCACATTTCGTTTGTTTCGTTGGGTCAGTCTGCGAGTCCAAGTCGAGTAAAGGGTCGTAAATTGTAAAATCGTATGTAGAGCTTGAGAGAGAGAGAGAGAGAGAGAGAGAGAGAGAGAAGTAGGGAGGGATGAGGGAACATCAGGAGAAACAAGAAACAGAAACAGGCATGATGATGTGCTTCGATATAAATATTTTGAATTATGACGAAAGAAGAGAGAGAGAGAGAACATTTAGAATTTCAGTTCGTTTTATTTAATACAATAACGCTATTATTATGATAATATATGTAATGTATGTATTATGTATACATATGCGTACATATTTAATCCACTGTGGGCAGAATTTATCCAAATGTAATATTCGAAAGTCTAGATGAAAATTCAATTGAATTGAATTGAATTGTCTCCTAAATATCCTGCCCTTGTTGTATCAGTCAGTCAGTAAGTTGGTCCGTCAGCCTTTCTATGTATACTACTTATGTATGTGTATTCATATAAACTACATTTGTACTACATACATATAGGCAGTGTGTATGCATAAAGGATTGACTTAAAAACTCAAGCAAAGGCAAAGGCTACACATCAGAATTTCAGCGTTTGCAGTTCACACAGGCGGTAATGATGATGATGATGATGACTGGCGATGGTGATGGTGGTGGTGGTAGAAGATGGGAAAAGGTATCAAAAAAGGCAATCTCTCCGCCCCAATTGCATCAACACGACACGACAAGGTTCTCTCTTTACATTTCTCTTCGCTCATGTTGTATTCTCTCGCCACTCCAACTCCAATAACGAAACAGGACCAAAAATTCAGAGCCAAAAATTGTCCTTTTTGCATGGACGAGAGCCGAAAGACCAAAGTATGTATGTATAATGTATAGGCATTAGGCATGAATGTAAGTGTGTATCTATAATTTAGGTATGAAAAAGAGCGACACGAATCTTCGTGGCCATAGAAGTGTATTATTTTTTGTATGCACATACATACATACATACATACATAGGCACTCAACAGTGTAATGCTTGCTTTATTTTATATAACCTTTAAATAAATCAGTGAACACTGCAAACACTGCTTACACTGTTAACTGCTCATATCGTGCATAATATACAATATGAAATAATGTGCACGGATGTCACTCAAAAAAACAGTAGAGTACAATATATATATGAATGTGAACTGGTGAATGATGAATACAGATTATATACATGTATAGGAATTAAAGTACTGTTTTTAGTCTCGAGTTCCGAAAAGCCCACTTAAACACCGCCTGATATTTAACAGCATTCAAAGGTTTAAAAAAACCACATCATGAATATGAACTGAACATGCATGGGCATGAGCCGGCATCGTTCTAATAGTGTGTGTGTGCGTAACTTTGTAGGCACATACAGATACATACAGTACGTCAACACGAACCTCCGAACAATTTTGTTACTTTATTTTTAATAAGTTGTTTCGCTTTTCATATACCAATTTAAAGGCTTTTACTTCTGATTTACATTTATCATTTATATAGATAAAATATGCACATACATATATGCCTGTATGCTTGCATGTAAATAAGGCTCTTGCAATTTTTATAAAAACTTGAAAAAGTTCATAATGAAATATACATAATATCATCTTCCACATTGCTGGCATAGCACACATATTGCACATGTCGCGTAAACACACACACACACACACACACGCTTTAACATGCAGAACTCTGTCATCCAACCTGTTGCATATTTTCTGCATGTGTATTATGTGTTGTGTATAACATTTGAATGATATGGGAAGCATCTGGGAATTAAAATTCTCCATTCGCTTCTCCGTTTCTGGTCCCTTCATGCTAATTGTCTGATATAGGTAGTTCCGATGCCTGTTTGACCCATTATGTGTTTTTCGGAATATACATGCATACACTTAGGTAACTTACATAAGAAGCTCCGAAATAAACTCGCAACTTTGGCTGCTGGAGGGGCTTCTGAACTATAGGATTGGACTATGGACCTTTATTATAAAATATGCTGTATATATATTAATACGCAAGCTCATTTTCTTTTGGTTTGCATAAATACATTTTATTTTTCGGTAATTTCCTCCTTCTGTCTGCCTACATGTTTGTTCTATCTTCTATCTTATGATTACATTCATTTAGGATAAATGGAAGAAAAGCAGTACCCTTTTTACTTGAATGCATCTATATTATATAAAGATATTTTATAACTTCCTCTTATATCGCTATGATACGACAAATGACTTGTGACTTGTGACTTGTCAATTCCATATTATGTACCTATGTATGTATTGTATATAAAAATAAACCTACTTTCTAATTGTATTGCTGCATAATAATATGCCAGGATAAAACCAATAAAGTTATAAGTTATAAACCTAAATATCATAATCAATTGCAATGCTCCCCTTCTCTCCCTTGTTTAAACACTGCATTTTCTATCACCGGTTTGTATGCATATAAAAAATCAACAGGACTTTCTGTATCTTTATATTTAATCTTAGGTACGATATGTATTATGTATATGTACACATACTTATTTATTGCTAAATGCTTACACAATTTGAAAGCCTGACAGTCAAGAAATTGAGGGGGAGAGATTACGAGAAATTCGGGAGGGTTAAAGATCCGGGTCAGAGGTTTGCTTTCTGAGAACGTTCTGAGTAGATACATAAGGTATATATGTATATGATAATATTGTTATTATGTAAGCTTGGGTGTTACTGATAAGAGTGTTGACATGTCCATGTTATTCAATATATTATATATACAATACAAAAAGAGAACCAAGTCATCAGCGTTTCTTCCGTGGGTAATCTATTCCAGTGTAATATAATATGCAATATACCCTAAAAAATAGCCAATCGTTTGTATATTTATGTACACATTGACGGCAATACGATAACAAATCGTTTTGCTATTCTTTTAGGAATGACTTTAGAACCTTTAAAAATGTATAAAAAATAAAAAGTGTATCAATAATATTTGATACTAGATATGATGTTATGTATGTATGAAGTATGAAGCTATTAAATGAAACACATAATATATGTTATGTACTGCTTATACCATTATAATGTTGATTACGATTCTAACTGTACTCTATGGAGAACAGAGAACATATACATAGATATAGTGTAGAGTGAAGAGCAAGTCTAAGAAAGCTCCAAGTACTTTAGTAGCTCATATACTTTCCATACGTCAAAAATATACACTATATGTTATACAACATTATATTATTTACTGCACGGACAAGGGATGAAAAGCTATATAATACATGTATTTATATAAATATAACACCGATGACGACTGTCATGTACATTAAAATCCAATAGCATTTATTATTATATTATTATGTAGATCCAAGTTTATAAAATGTGAGATATGTGCTGTATATGCATGCAATAAAGGGTGAGAGGTTGCGGATGAAAGATGAATGCGGTTGATATTGGCTAAATGTAGAAAAATAGGCGCGATAGCAGGACAGCTAGAGCTAAAAGTATATATAGCTAGAAAAACTCGAATCATCATCATCGTCCTATCCATCGTCATAATGGAAAATCTAACTATGAACTAAAGTTAAAGGTTGTCACTGTCACTATATGTGTAACGTAAACATTAGTCGCACATGTACACATACATACATATGCGATGCAATGTACACGGATACAAAGTACAGAAGTACATTGAAAGATATAAATGCATACATACTAGTATTATAAGGATACACAGTAAATTTAGTAGAAGAGAAAAATAATAACGTTAAAGTTTTCCTTCCACATGTATATATTATCATTGGGTCTTTAGGACGGATGGGTAGTTGGTTGGTCTTTGAATGCACAGTATAAATATGTATAAAAGTGTAACCGTATACACTATATGTATTGGAATCTGGATGGATAGGTTTATTAAATCCGTTCGTCGAGGGGTGTTCTGGTTAGGGACGAAAGTTTCCAAGGGACGTAGATAATGTGGCAGAGGATGGGTCTATGATAACGTGTTCGCAGACCGGACTCAAGCTGGAAACTCAAATGAAATGAATGTACAGTAGACCGTTTCAAATTTTGAACTTCAAAAGTTAAAGTGCTACTTTTTCAGGTTGTTCATGAAAAACACATTGAAAATTTGGTCCCGATCTCTTGAGGATTAGGGGTCAGCCCAGGTCACCAAGATTTGAATGAAAACTAGTTTTTACCCCGAAAATAATGCATATTTGTAAATAAAAGAATACAGCGGGGTAAGTAAAATCATTTACTATCGGAATTAAGAGGCCCTAGGTTCACATAAAATTCGGAAAAATTTCTTTCTCGGATTTCTAGGCGGTAAAAAATTGGCAAAATTGGGTGAAAAGTGGCCAGCATTTGATAAAAATGCCAACTCTCATTCAAATTATGGTGTCCTTGAGCGACCTCTAACCTTTAATTAATTGAAGCCGATTTTCCGCGTACTTTTGACACAAATTGAAATTTTTGACACGGTCTAATGTGCAGCTGCCGCGGTTCCAAATTTCTACCGTTTACTCTTACTCTCTTCTCTCACTCTCTACTCTCTCTACACTCATGTTTATATAGGCGCATATAGCTTCAAGTATATTATATCCAGTACTTCCAAAACAAGTTCGAGAAAGATAGAATACTATTATTATTATAGAGATGAGATACAGAACAGCAGAGAACACAGTCAATTTATTCTTCTATTTAATACTATCTATTTATTTATTTATTAAATAAACTACAATTATTTTTTCTCCATTGCAAATCTATTTAACTAACTAACTTATGAGACTAGTTACTAGTTGTTATACATACTTACACACTAGTATACTATAATACTTGAATAACCTACTCAATATATTATACTTACAAAACTTACATTATATAACTTGCCCTAGTTCTTCTTGTGTCACTATAATATTATACTTTTTCGCTTTTATATTTTGTTTTGTGTGTTTGAGTGTTTTGGTGTTTACTAAATACTGAATACAATGTAACGTAAGTAATACCGGATTGAAGAATTTTCGACCTAGCATAATATGTCATTAGTTCTTAATTAATTGTTAAATAATACATAATACACACAGTGATAATACGTAATACATAACTACTAACTATAATACTACTTACAAACTACAAAAGTCTGAGAAAAGATATCGAGCTGGATATAGGATATAAAAAATCAATAGGTAAGTGATCAAGTGTTTAATATTGATAATACAATATTTTGTAGTTAGTTGTACTACAGTGTAAACTAAAACTTATACAATTGAATGTGTTTTAAAATCTAATACGAATCGGAATAAGACTTGCACCACTGTGAACCTAGCAATGACTTATATATTTATATTAGCGAATCTTTTTGTGATTTGTGAGTTATCCATGTGCGCCACGAGCACATTACATTATATTATGATATGTACACTGTACACACACACACACACATAATAAAATGTTAACTTTTCAAGGCTAGCAATCTACCCAGTGTGTAAAACTACTTACGTTCGTTGTGAGATTTATACAACAAGTATAATATATTATACACATGGATGTGTTATGTGTAATATACGGTGTGTATAGTGTGTATGTATTATGTGTGTGTGTGTGTGTGTCGCCTCGTGCACTTTTCCTTTTGTTTTTTAAATGTAAAAGGGAAATATAGGGCAACGACAACACCAACCAACAACAGTAACATACAAAAACATAAAAACCTTCTTCTTATTCTTCGTTTTCGTTTTACCTCATGAGCCCGTCTGTCTATGTACTATGTATGTATAATATGTATGTATGGATTATGTGTATGTAATATTTCAACAATTGTGACTCACGATAAGCTTTCAATAATACATAGTATAGCTTGTCTATAGTGAGAAGGTCTACGTACATACATACATAGTATATTGTAAATCGTCTAGAGGTATTATTTGTTTTTTGGTGTTCCCTGTGCCACATGCATATCAAAGACATTTATGCATATACATACATGGATAATATACTTAAGTATATGATCAATATTTTGTGCGTATATTGTGTATGCTACATATGGTACCTGACGTTTCTGAGATCGGGTGCTCATGGCTCCTGTTTCTGTTGTTGATGTTGTCGGTTGTCTCAGATTCGGTTTTCGGTCCCTAACTTTTGTCTACATGAATAAATTTTCCATGTTTCATTCAATTTCAACGGTTTCTACCTTATGTATGTATTTATGGTGTAATTGTATTCTGTACCAATATTCATGGTTTATTTTCTTTATGTCATGTATCTACAGGAACGAAGATTACACGGGAAAAGGAAAACGGACAAATGTATATATGTACCTTACATATATACTTTTAGATACATAATACAACCTTCAAGATACTACATTAAACTATATACAATACGATACTATACTGTACAAAGACGGGAAAAAATATACCTGCAAGTGTCATGTTGACGACGACGAGTAGTAGTAGTAGTAGTAGCAATGGTGGCGGGCGAGGACATAATAATGTTTCGAACCACTTCCACAACCATCCCCAAAATTCGAACCCTCCGACCGAACTGGATGTACCCAAAGAAATGGTGGACTTCTTTCTCCGCAACGGAAAGGCCATGGTAGTTTGTGAGGCGGAGAAAAGAACTAGATCAGACGTCTGGAAATATTTTGGGAGGGTGAGATTAATCCCCGAAGGTTCATATTGTAAAGATGTCGTCGCTTGCGTCGGGTGCCTCATGGTAATATATTATGCTATGATAATAATAATATGTGTTTTACCTTTGTTACCAATAATTAATATTGAAACTTACTTCCGTCCACCAATATAAAGTTTCGTTTTGCAATATTAATACATGCTCAATATTCTAAATAGATGGTAAAGTTGACAAGATGAATGTTCTCAAAATTTCAGGTGTACTTGTACCGTTCAAAAAGCCAGGGTACTTCCACACTCCGGCATCACAAGTGTCCCTATGTCTTCCAGGTTTTGGGCAAGGACATGGTCAAAACGAACAATAACAACAATAATGTGCAGGATTGTAATACTCATCATTCGATCCAGACTGAATCAAGACGTGAGTACATTTTTTTCTCTATAAATATACATACATAATAGAATAGAGCATACACATACATACATTAGGACTGGCAATGAGCAATCACAGAAAAAACATTGCAATTAAAGATCTCATATAAATCATAAAATAGTTATTATTATGAATGAATGTTCGTAGTTTGTATGTACATGTACAATGTACAATATACAGCATTTGAAGGAGCATAACAACAACAACTGCCTGATGTGTGATTGATTAGACTAATTAAGTGAGTGCACAATAATTCATAGTCTTAGAACACAAGCAACAGGCATATTGTGTATTATGTATTATTAGGGTCATACTGTGGAAAACTATAATGAAAGTTTTTTCTTTTTATTTCCTTTATCCGAGAGTTTTGCTTTTGCTTCTCTGCGTCTGTGTGTAAATTGTAAATGTATCAATCCAACAACGCGCTAATGCTTTGCTTTTGCTTTTGACTTTTCTTTTGCGTGTGTGAGAAGTTGGACTTCCGAGAGATAAATTAAAAGTGTGTATCTATGTATAATGTAAGTATGTATACTATGTATGTGTATGGGTAAGAGGGACTTGTGTGAGACAAGTTTCAATGGAGAATGGAGGAAATCACAAAGTCAGTTAGTTTTTGAGTTTTTTCGTATATTATGTACGTAGTTGGAGTAGTATATGTAAAATGTACATGGTACATGGTTTGTATTAGTTTTTCGTGTGGAAGTAGTCAGGTGTAAAAGGAAAACGCACTTATTGTTGTAAATTACCCACACTGCTCACTCACTCACATGCATACTTACTACATACTCATATGTATTATGTATGTCTCCATGTGTACATGATTGTGTGTGCATGTGAGGAGAAACTTGTATCGCATTCTCTCCTGCCTTGTGAAATAGAATGAGTGAGTGATAGAGGGGAAAGGGGGAGAATCATATCATAGAGAGAGAGAGAGAGAGAGAGAGAGAATGATCATTTACTCACCTGTATGCTAGGTGGAAAGAATTGAGACACATACTCTTTGACTCCGGTGTATAATAATATCCTTATTTACACATCTATGTATGTACAGAGTTCTTACATCCTTCCCTTCTCTGAGAATAATATTACATAGTTTTTTAGTCAGGGAGTAAACCAACGTATAGTGTATGTATGTATGTGCCTTTACTTCAGCGCAAAGATGTATTCACTTCTTACTATCAGTATTCCATGCAAGTATCCATATAATGTATACTGTATACATAGATTTGTATACTATTCCAAAAGAGTCACACAGTAAAAGATATAATTCCTGAAACTCGGATGCATAGTAATATGCCCTAGTATTACTAGACACGGGCATGTTATATTACTGTAATTTAGTAAAAGATGGTAATCCCCCCTATATTTATATACCAAGATTAAAGGCATACCTGCACATACGAATCCTGGCTGGTTTGTTAAATGTCTTGGGTAAATTAGCAAAATAAGTTCTTTAAAATACCTACATTAAATTTTCCGAGCAATGTAAGATATTCTATACGCAAAAGTTGATTTTATTAGTTTGATGAACCAAAAGATATTTATGTTTTCGGGCTTTTATTGTCCATCTCGGCCACGGAAAATTTTCTAATAGAAATGGTCCAGTTTGGTTCTCTGATGGGATTCACCTTCCTTCACGGTACACTTTTCAATAGTAGCATTATCATTATTAATGTATATTACATATTTATATACGATAATAACATACTGCTAGGTATATATATACATTACTATTTTTCCGTAGTCATTTTATTCTCTGTCTGTCTACCTGCAAAGCGAGCCACGCTTTCACGTATACATACATATTGAAATACGCACTGTATGTACATATTCTGTACATAACGTAAGCTAGCTATAGCATCATTTTTCATTCATATTTTCTTCTCATACGTTCATGAGCTCGATACTTACGCTGAAATATTATGTACAAAGTGCATACACGTATAACGTGTACTTGTAATAGATAATCGTCCTTTATGATTTACAATACTCTTGATGAAGTATGAAATGCGATAGAAAAGTCTCGTATCATCATTTCTCGGATTTTTTCCACCTCTTTTCATCTTTTTTCCTGGGAAAATTCTGTAACAACACAATGATAATTATGATGATGATATTGATATTTTTACTTTAATTAACGGACGTACATGGTTAACACATGCTACAGAGGTTGGTAATATAATGTATGTAAATAAATAAATGCTTTTCCTATATGCATCAGTAATACAGCATACATTCGCACTGGTAATAATATATGCCTGTTATGTATAAATATGGAGTGTACGTGCTGTAATTACATTACATTACTTACACATTAGACGGAGAGAGAGAGAGAGAGGGAGAGATAGATACATATAGGGAAAGACGTCATAGTTTAAATGTATATGTAAAGAAGTTTTTCTCTTTCTACATGGAATGATTATTTTACACAGTGTATTTTGCATACCCGATTCTTGAATTTTCCTTCACATTGTCAATCTTGAATCACGACTCGAAGAATCTGTGTCAACTTTGACTACAACCGGTTTTTTGTACTCGCAAATTGAGTTGGAGTTGGAGTATCTAGTAGTATGTATTATTATACGGTGACTGTGAGCGCTTAGCGTGTATACATAATATGCCTATCTTTATAATATATAATGTTGTATGTGCGTGCGAATATTATATTATGCATGTGTCCTGTGCAAATAACGAGTACATATAAATTATACGTATATATCTATATACAATGACTAGGAGGGAAATACTGAATACAAAGACACATAGTGACTTACAACAATATATTCAATTTTTTATACGTCTTTGAATCCGTCCGTATGTAGCGTCTTGCTTTGTTTATGTACTTACTTATTACTTACACTGTAAACTGTATACAGACTACAGACAGAGCGTACACAGAGCATCAGTAGGTGAATTGTTTTCGTCATCGTTACCATTATTATGTTAGCATATAAACAGAACCACGTTGTTATTTATTATTATTGTATGTATACAATGTGAATAATTTTTGCCAGACTTTATAACGTGATTGTAAACACGTATTTAAAAGATGTTTACTTCTGTGTTTTGTTTTGTACATACAACATATTATTTATTATTATGTATTACATATTCGCTGCTTGCCTTTGTTGTGATTTTATAATAATCCCTCGAATCTTCTCATTATGAAAGAACATAAAGAATCACAGACAAATTTTCAGCGTAAATTGATAATTGAAGCCATTGGCTTCAATTTTCAAGCGTAAAAATCCGAATAGAATATTATTTAAAGAATACAAGAATGGCAGGCGGGTTTTATTTTATCAACCACTACAAAAAATACGCAGAGACTGATATGTGGCAGACGGTGATGTTAAACTGAAAACAGAACTATGAAAAAAGTATTATTATAACTTTTGTATAATAATATATGTAAATATAAAATAATGATAAAAGATTAAAGTCAAAGACCCTCAGCTAACCCTCAACTAAATAGCCGATACATCATAATAATGGTTAAGTATACATGCATACTTTTAAGCATTGTTATGTAACATATACACACACACCATTATTATTTATCTGTAACATCATCATATTGTAAATAAGCCACCAACTACCAACACAATGTAAATATATAGTATGTACTTGAATATGTTTCTATTATTACTTATTATGTCCAAGCTGACTGCCCTGTTCATAATTGTAGATTAAAAATGAACATTTAATTACCTCAAGTACTCATAGTACTTTGTGATCATGTATAATACATACATATGTGTATACTTATTGTGTTGGACAAGCTCTGTGACTTTTCAGTCATTCATTACAAATGGAAGTAAATTGTAGGTATCTCTGATACTAACACTATAGTTAGTTAGTACAGTATCATTTTTCTAAGCACTGTGCCACACACACATCACACTTGTAAGTATTATGTATTCATGATTTTAAAAAGGTCTCCTTTGTCACCACAAAGATTGATAGAGAAAGAGAGAGAGAGAGATTGTTTAAATGTCAAGTACGGTATAAACTCTAAAATGTAATAACGACCTTATTACTTTTATTAAACATAAATATTATTTGATTTGAGATGCATACATAATACGTACATACATACACATATTACAATATGTTATGTAGAATTAAAATTAAATGAGTGTATGTAAATACAGTATACATACAGGATTACGGATATGGAAACATTATTTTAGGCATAGTAATATGTGACCCATCACATGACTTTTATCCATCCAGGGTTTTTCACTTTTTGGCATATTCCACTAATTTG
>JAQIVE010004495.1:0-14455 GCA_034698285.1 Sminthurinus bimaculatus | reverse complement strand
CCCTGCCAGTTGGTTGCTATAAGCGCTGGCTATTTTAAAAGCATACTATATTAGGCTTTGGACTGTACTGCACCTAACCCTGGTCGCATAGTATTAGCATTCTACCTCCTTATACGAGTTATGAATTTTTGAAAACTGTATCCCTTGTTTTTGGACACCCGGTACCTTTGCTTAGAAAATTTGCTCTCAAGTACATACATTGTGTAAACGCAAACATATGAATCTGTTTGCACTCCTATTTTCGTGTTTGTACATATATTAGTTTGAGAAAGTTTAAATTGAATAGAATTACATTGCATTGAGTTAAGTTGCCCACATTTTTGTAACATTGGTATTTACATACAAGTATTTGGCCCTTTCGTCGTTGAACGTAACTGGTAATAGAGAGGTAGGGCGAAAGGCTTAAGCTTTAGCCGTAAGAGAAAGTTGAAAGAATCTATATGGGCACATGCTTACCAACTCGCGGTCTTTTCTGTTTATCTGCGTGAGTGTACGTATATTATCTTCATATTGGTACTTTGAGCACCGCGTGTTAGCCTCAAGTCGGAGCTCTACGTGCCTTTGGTGGAGAAATGGAGGGCAGTACACCGTGAAAGGTGAAGTACTTATGTAGCCAACATGCTGTTGGTATCTATGTGGGTGGACTGGGAGAAAGCAAGAGAAAAACTACAAGTGACTCGTCAAATATGGGTTACGCTCACTGCTTTTCTTTTTTTCCTTTTTTCCCTGATATAATGATCAAATAAGTTTGTATAATAAAGCTCGTATAATATAACTATAACATGGTGAATATTCCTGTCAGCTATTTTACTCCCTATTTCACTCGCATAAAATTTGTGTGCGTATTCATTCACACGGAATGGAGATGCGGAATTTCGAATTTAAATTCATGTAAAGTGGGAAGCTCATTAACTTTTATATGCTGTAAACTGTAAAGGATCATTCCCTCACTCCCTAGGTTGTATTTATCACTAGAAATGTAAATATGAGTATGAATTTAAAAAGATATGTCTGCAAATAAAAATTTTCAAATTGTATTTGTTTTTCTGTATTTCAGGTATTCTGATGGAACAAGTAGGGATTGATTTGCTCTCTATGGAAAAAAGGTAAGAGTTTCGACATTTTATCTTTATGAGTTGCTTAGAACACAGTAGTTATAACGAAGTTTTTTCCTTTAAAGCCAGTTGGAGTAAAGTTGCTTTAAAAATTCTTATAAATTACTAAATTTTAGTTTCTTTATGAAGCGACGAAAGTGTACTTTTTGAGAAAATTTAGCGTTTGTTCTTATAGTTAAAACAAAGTTTAGCTCTTACTTGTCAATAGTAGTTACATAAAAAAGTTCAGGAGGAAAAACTATATTAAATGTGCAGAATAATTTTCTTTTAAATTTTATGAACATGTTCATAAAATTTAAAATCACTGATGCATCAGTGATTTTTTTAGATTATTTTGTGACCATTATGTCAAAAATCTCAATCCATAGTAAAGGTGCTTTGAGGAACTCTTAGGCTTTAGCCATTAAATAATGAGAAAAAAAAGAAAATTAATGGAGATAAAAAGATAAAAATTTCATGTTAAATACTCAAGCCTAGTGTAAAAGAACAATTGAGTAGCCATCGATCTATACGGGTTGATCTACTTGATTTGTAGTCATACAGTAATTTTTTGGTATCTTGGAGTAATTCTCTATAATATATGTTTAGTACAACCAAAAGAAATACTGCGGCTTCTCTCACACTGACACAGAAAATATGGAATCTATCGAGCCAAGCCGAGAATGTAATTTAATACAAGTTAATTCACTGTAATGGAGTTGTAGTGTCTATAGGTTATACAATAGAGTATCAAGCCAAAACCCCAAGCCAACCGATGGAGCAACTACACGTATTTTGACTTATTTTCATCAGTTGTGAATTTTGTCTATCCACCATCTAGTCTCCATTCATTAATTGAACACCTGGGGTAGTCAGCAGAGAGAAATAGAGAAAGAGCCTTGAAATCTGATTTTCTCCAAGTCCAACTCCAATATTACTGTTACTATACAACACATCGCTGGAAACATTAATGACTATATATTTGCAATGTGCCCAGTGCCACTGTGTGTTTGTTTGTTTGTTTGTTGCATTCTCGTCTTATCTCTTATCTCAACAAGCCAAGTCCACAAAGTAAAATTACAGTCAAGTTGGACTAAGAAACGAGTAGGGAAGGATACAGGAGTACCTTCTTATCCGTCCATAAATATAGAGAAGAACTGTACTGAAAAAGCAACGCGATTCCAAATCCCGCAGAAGCATCACCATCTCTTTCCACCTATGTTATTGTTGAGTTTATTTTGTAACATGTTGGACTAAAGTTAATAGAGTTATTTACAAATTTTCGGCCCGTTGTGTCCGTGTGAAATTGCCATTCTTTGCGGGGCAAATTTTTCTGTAAATGTTTGAATTTGGATTTGTATTTTGACTTTGACTTGTGGTCCCGTTGAATCTTGGGTTTACAGTGTACATATTTGCCTTGTCACCATAAAGTATTTATTATTTACATTATGCATCCCAGCACAGCCCTTCATCCGTAGAACCGGCTTCTCTTTCAAGGTGGGGATTAAATAGTAATGGGATGGACTGCATGATTACAGTCTAAAAGGTGACAAATAATTACATCAAACTTTCAACATTCTATTACACCACATTGTTTGAGACTTGAAAGGAATTTTCGTAGATTTATTCAAGCTCCAACTTTTTGGGAGATATACATGCATAAACGTGTAAATTCAATGGTAAAATTTTAACACGATGTGCACAATACTGAAAGATGTTATTTTACCTAAAGTTTGCACAATGCACATTGCACATGTATTGTAATTTAATACAGTTTTCAATTATGTTATTGCAGAATATTGAATATCAGTGCACTGTGTGTACAAAATGAACTTTTAATGAATAAAAAAATGAACCAATTAATGTAAGCTATGTCAAACTGACCTTTAAACTCTTGGCGTTGTATTACATATATGAAAGTCTGCTCATGTGTTCTTACTTTGAAAAAATTAGTCATGGGGAAAAAATCTCGACGGCAACCGCGTATAAAACTACTAATAATGCAATAGTTCTTCCCGGTGTTAGATTTTAATTATTTTTGTCGTATAATGTTATAATGTCATAAATTCAGAATGTATAGAAATGGAGACGGTGAACGGTACATTGGACATTGGGTATTTTAGTTTATGGCGAAGAATGAGAATATTTTTGTATGACCTATATAATAGGATTGGATATTGAAGTGTGTTCATTCATGTTCATCCATGTGTTTCTGACGTCCATGTCACGTTTCTCGGAAGTTATTGATGTTATGTATATGCTGATGTTGTAATCAAGGGATTCGGAGAACCGAATGAAAAGGCTTCATGCTTGTACCTAAGCAGAATGAAAAGGTGTTCCGGAAGAGAAATATCTAGAATTGAGAGTGTATGTATTAGATTGTGTAATCATTCGAGTTGTTCGCGCATCAGCTTTTTATCGTGTCTTTCTACATTGTTGTTCTCATTTACTCCTTTACAGGCAAAAGCAAACCATTGGTAGATATCTTCAGAAATTGGAAAAGATAAAAGATACATATCAAGTTGAGGTTGTGTCTATTTTCTGAAAAGTCGACTTTAAATTTTAAATAATCTTGTATGGTTCAAGTTATCACATTAAGTATGAAGTAAGGAACGAGCAATTGTGTGAATAACCATAAAGTGAAAATAAGATTAGAAACCTGTTTTTTGGTAGAATGTATAGATAGCTTAAAAATTAGCATGCCTTCATATTCTGTGTACTAAGGCAAAAGTTTTTGCAATATGTAATCATCAGTTACAATAGAAATCGCAATTAGCTGGATTGGATTTTTTCGACCATATCTGTAAAACTATAATATTGTCCAAATTCTAAATAATTTTAGCCTGTAATATGCGTCGTATTATGTACCGTCGAGGAGAGCTAGTTGACTTTTTTATTCTCATGGCTAGTTAGTCTGCTGTCTAATACATGTAGATATGTATATAGTATAGCACGTCATAATCTGTAGTGTTGTAACTGATACAAAGAGGTGATGTACGATTAATAATGCCCGGATTATGAATGTTTTTCATTGTGCTTTGTTGTCCATAGTATATAGTACTTTCTCGCTTCAGAGTACTTTCGCATCTTGTATGCTCAATGCTCATCCAAAGCTTACAGAATCTCAAAGTAAAATATGTAGATACAGAGCATGGAAAGTAAGAACCCTGTTTTTTGCACAAGGTGCTTTCTCATTCTCTGTCCTCTTTCCTTTGCATACGATATGCAACACAACATACAATGTAGGTATATGCACTGCCTTTTCTTCTTCTTCATCATAATCCTTATTGATTACTCCCGGAAATGAAGAGAAAAGTTTAAGTCCTTGGCATAAATATTCTTCTACCTTTGTTGTCTATACAGTATACACGTCTCAGAATGTAGAGATGTAGCATATCTTTGACCGTATATACATAGATATTTTCTAGCCTATCTATATTTCACTCTATGTTTTACCGATAAATACCCCATCTTACTCTTTATTAGCGAAACCTGGGGTAAAAAGTGACGGACTCTATTCGTGAAAGTTAATTACACTAACCAAGATAAAAAGTTACAGAAAAAAAATACAATTCATGCTTTAAAGTTCAAGTCACGATATTTTGCTGAATATTCGCAAGCTAGAACATTACAATTTTAATGTGAACAGCGTAAAACATTCTAGCCAAATTTTTTAAACGACTATAATTGTGATTTTGTACAAAGTACTTTTTCAACCTACTGTGACTGGTTTTAAATGCCCCGCTTTGCCCTAAGTTAGGGATGGTAGACATAAATGCAGAAAACCACACCTGTGACTATTTCTAATGAAATGTATGCGGATCTTGAAATAATCGATTTTCTAAAATATCTCTATTATTTATTATTAATCATCTATTTAAATTGGATTACCAAAGAAAGCCTCAGAATTTTTCATTTCATACTTCTTTACTTGTTTTTCAATCGTCCGAAATTCTTGTCTGTTACGTGAAACATATTGAAGTCCACAACAGCAAATTGAATATCAAATATGTTGAAAAATGTTGCTGAGATTCTAAAAAAAATTCGAAAAAAGGTATGCAAACGAGATCTACAGTAAAATTAAAATAAAATACATGAAAAATGTGTTTTCGAATGGCAAGAGTTAAGGTTTCGTAGGGCATCTACTGTGAGCAAAAAAAATATTTTGCGTACATGCAAATGCATCATACATGAGTGAAAAACGGAGGAGGAAAGCCCAATGAAGGGAATCCGGAAATGTTCAGGAAAAGGAAGCTTGTATAAAATATAAGTCTTTTTCCCTATTGCAGTACGAAAAGAAAGAACGAAAAAGAAGATGAAGGCATAGTACAATAAAAAGAAAAAGCCAATGCAACTCAAAGGATTGTATAAAGAGGGAAAGAGAGTAACTATAGACGTATAATGAGTAACGGCGAAAGAAGCTTAAAAGAAAATCATATAAAATGCTAAAAGCTCCAATGTCTAGCTCTTAAATATTTTTTGGTTCTCCTCCTTCCTTCCTGTTTTACAGTCACAACGTATGTTCCGGAGCTTAGATGCAAAATATGCATATGTATGTATGTAAAACCTAAGGAACGTACAGGAAAAATTGAAAGAAGAACCCTCTTACTTAAAAGAAGGAAAAGGTAGATGAGAAGAACCGAAAAATAGAAACCATGTCGGCATCTTCTACCACTTTTTTCTATCGTCTACAGTTTAAGAAAACGGAAAAAAGGAGATATCTATAAATATTAAACTTATGCGTGCCTTTTTTCTTTCTCTTTTTTTCCTTTATACGGTTGATCGTTCATACATAATACATATGAAAGTATACGTAAATGCTTAACTCACATAGCATGTAACGAATATTTGCACAGACTTACAGACTTGTGTTAGCTGTTGCTTCTCGCTCTTTCTCCGCTACTCGCTAGGAAATTCATTCATTACGGACTGGTGTTGAAGGGTATCTCCAATCTACAAACGAGAAATGTGCTGTAGCATGAATAATAAACGTTTCTATTCTCACAGCTCCATACTCTCAAGTGAATGTGGATATGAATTTGAGCCACGACCTTTTTGTTTGTTTGCTTCCCTCCTCTCTTGACTTCTTCTTCTTCATCTTCTTTTTTTGAATGAGTCGAGTTAAATTGAGCTGACTTGTGAGCTGAGCTGCTGACTTTGAGTTTAAATTCTTTAAAGGAAGATTCTCATTTTTTTCGCTCACAGGTGTATACTGTACACTTTTTTCTTGGAATTTAACTAAGGAGAAGTTAAATTGCATTTGGATGAAGCGGGGTCAATTAGACCGTTTTCATTCCCATATCTAGAATTAAGAATTAAGTTTGTTAATATATAAACAAGTGATGTATCATTTACGAGCTGGCGCAAGTTTCTAGTACTGGTTCAATGCAATTGAAGTTGAGTGAGCTACAACTTGTTTTTTTAGGAAACATCCCAAAGATGTTCAAAAGATAGAACACGTGTATTATGGAATGATGCAAAGACACTATAAGGGTAGAGAAATATTTATTTTTTCCTTTTTCTTCCGTTTTCTCTGCCTTTCTCTTTGGTTTAATATTGAATCACATTGAATTGTTTCTCACGATCAGTCTGTGCAGCGAGTCGGATAATGTGCATCCGTATCTACTTATAAATGTTTTATGAAATCTATCTGTGTGTAAGGACTGGAGTTGGATGTGATGTGAATATAAGTTCTTTCTCTTTTCTCCTTCGACAGACCCGCATGATGTAATCGTGTGTATAGACAGGAGATTCATACAGTAACTCTCATCTATAACAATGCTTGTAAATAGTGTAATTTGTGAAATCACCATTAAATCTAGAACAAAAATTATCATTGAACTTTGAAAGAAAAAAAATAATAACCACTTTGAAAATCAGTATAAGGCAAAACTTAACCTGTAAAACAGGTTTCAAGTATTTTTAAGATTTTTTTATATTTTTCAAAACCTACCTTAAAAATCGTAGGTGTAGCTTCAATCGACAGGTTGGTCAGGAAATCAAAGGGCCGTGAAAGTATTGTAGTTGGGACGAGAAACAAGATAGGTTTACTGTAACTGAAGCCTATTGTTTTGTCTGCAACTGTGGTGGAATTTCTCCACTTTAAATTTGCCTCGGTTATATCATGCATGTCTTGTAATGTATACAAAATAGAATATGAAGGATACAAATGCAATGCGTTGGATGACAAATAAAACGGGTAGTCCTCAGAATTGAAATGGCGTAAGAAATGAAGGGAAAATGATTTTATTCAATGTTTTACAAAAAATGTTGGAATTCAAAGCGCGTTTAGCTTTACCTCCGTCTGTAGCTAAAAGCGATCTATGTATTGTATTTTATGTATAGGTAGAGTGTAATAGTATGGAACGTTTAACTGTAATTTTTTCGTATCCATGTAGGTGAACGAAATGAAAGAATTTATTTCGTTTTCCGCTCCTATTCTCGTATCTTCCGTCGTCGTTCTCCTTTTTCTTCTTTATATGTATTTATTTTTATTATAATCATAAAGAAAGAGACGTCGGTAGGGTAATATAATATTTTTTTCGATGCAAGGATGCAGGTAGAAAGCATGTTCCAACGCACAGACAGAAGCAGACATATTTCATACTTTCTCCGACTTTCTCCCCGTGCAGTTTCGTTTGGTACGATTGGTTTTGCTTTTGATTTGGAGGGTTGCGTAGAAGCATGAAATTGAATCGAGTTATTGATTCAATTGCCGATTCTATTGCCGTGTTGTGTGTCATGTCATATTTTGTGAGTAATACTGTTATTGCACATTATACACGTATTACTGTGGCTATATTGTGCCATTCTGGTTCCATCAAAAGAAATGGTGATATGCTGTTTTGTTGTTAGAAGATGGATATTTATTTCGTGCTCAATGCTCAAGTATCTACAAGAAATAACTTTATTAATGTGGGAAAAAGTTGCACGGCTTTCCCATCCATTTGTTGACGGCGACTGTTTAGTACGTTGAAGTTCTTTATCAGGGGAAACTTGGTTTTCATCACCAATGGATGCTACAATAACTATTCTAACATTAGGTTTAGAGATGGCATGCCGTGAATAATGAAGCGATATTATTACTATTTGATTTTTATAATAGTACAATACATGAGGCATAAGCTATAAGTACAAACTATACAAATACAAGTATTCATTAACTAATAAAAAAATTTATTTGTTTTTGCATTTCTTTAGAATTTCCGCCATTGAAAGAATTCTCAAAAATCAAGGCTCGCCATGTGAAAGTATACAGGAGCTTAAAGAAGAAGTTAACAAGTTACGAAATAAATTGGAAAACTATGAGCATCTCAGCTGGTTGGGTAAGAACAATTCCAGTTTATAATTATATTAAATTTTTTAAACATATTTTTGAAGTTTTACTAGCGAAAAGCGTTTGTGCCCCTCTTTAAGATGATATGGATTTTTATGGTTTTAAACAGGATTTTACAAAGCTCTTCATCCTGTTCCTCTCCCCGCGCCTTCCAAAACCCCCGGTGTTGGCTACCACAAAAAGAGCCGGGAGGATAAACAATTAATTTGTGACAAATTTTTAAAACTAAGGTAAACATTTTAATTGAATTTACTGCATAGAGAGAAAAATCACAGCGAATAATTTTATACCAAAAAAAAGAATGTCGAAGGTCAAAAGGCTAAAGCTTAAAAGTGTATCATTCGAAGCAAATACAACGGACGTAAAATAAAACGGTTCAAAAGAAAAGCCGAGAAAGGGCCCTTTTTCGTATTATTCGTTATTGCCTTCTCACGCTCTGCTCACTGTCCTTATTGTTTCTCATGAAAACATTTAGGACAAAGTCTTCAAGATTCCATTGTGGAGTCTAGAGAATTTTCGATTTTGATATGAACAAAAGGCCAGAGAAGAAAGTAAAGATAGAGAAAATGATTCTCATAGCAGGGCTTTTGTTCAAGCATTCCTAACCAATTTCTCTCACGACTGATCTTCATCTCAATTTCGGCAATCCTGAATTCCTTGACGCTTTTTACGGATAAAAATACTGCCATTGTATTCGAGGTTTCAGTTTTCTGGATATTCCTTCATATTACATACATTGCTAGTTGTAAAGTTTGGATTTACGCATTACGTTTCCACAAGCTCGCTCATGCAAAAACCCTTGTTAAATTCAATGTAAAGTAAAAGTCGAAATTTTTAAGATTTTATATAATTTTCCTTCTCCTTTTTATTGTGGTACTCGGGAAAAACTAAATTTTTTATACACAGTACAAAGCGCTGGGGAAAACCCTGAGAATTTTATGCCATCAGTTTGCCATTATGTACATCTTCTGTTTTATGCCAAGTGAAGGCTTTATTCTCTACAACAGTTTTGAAGAAATCGGGATTGTGGATTGAGGAGAAATAAGCAGAGATTTTTTTTCATTCTTATTCTTCACTGTTTATCTGTAGTCTTCATCCTGCGTTTCTACATGCTGAAGTGACTACCCAAACTACTAGGATATTACTGTACGGTCCATTAAAGCCTCCAGCGCCTTATCATCATCTGACCATTATCTAAATCCAAAACTGTGACGCTCCTTCGCCTCATATTACCCCTCATTTTTTCTCTGTCTTAAATGCATATTTTTATTTTATTTGCGGAATATCTTCACAGGCTCGATGTAAAATGTAATGCAGCATAAATACGAGTAAAAGCACTGGTTTGTTCCGAAAGGGAAATTTGACTCCCTGCTCGAGCGTGTACTATTTATGTCGTTTTCTCCAATTTCTTCCATTATTATTTTCGTATATTTGTATTTCTATTTTTGTTTTTGTTGACTGGATCGCGTACTTGTGTAGTGTGTGCGTCATAACTATATTTAATATCGTACTATAAGAAGCACCATGCCGTACAGTTTGTGAATGTATGTATATTACTCAAACAATTTGCATAGATTAGAGTTTCGAGTTTTCTCCTCAACTTCTACCCCTTCCCTTAAACTTGTCTCTCCATAATATACTCACTCATTTATGTATCATGGAATGAAATTGGAAAGAAGAAGCCACACAGCAAAGGTGAAGCTCGATAAAAGATTTTTTTGGGGAAGTTCCTGAAAGATTTTCCAAAAAAATTAAAAAAAGCTCAAGCACAGCAGCTATACGGAAGAAATATTATAACGTCGATGTCGAAGTATATCTTTCGCAATTCTTTGTTTTTCGTCGCTGTCTATTTTTCTTCAAGGTTTAAACGTTACATATACTCTCGAACCGGAATCGATGCTAAACTTTCCCTGTGCTTTCCTCGTGCTAGTAGATAGCGAACACGGAGCAAAAATCTGATATTTATTTGCACTTGGGAGTATGTATTAACGGTAATACTGAACTTTGCTTTTCTTCTCCGTTTCATCTTCCTTATTTTGATATTATTTATCAAGTGAATCTGATTTCGTATAAAATTTGGTATTTTTGTATTATAAATAGATACAAAATTGTTCAAGGCAATTTAATAGGTTAAACTTTATACTATTTCTTTTTTTAAATATGCCGATGAAACTTTTAGTGTCTATAACTTGAGGCGCGATAAAGCGAACGGTGCAACTTTTGTACCAACTATTGCTACAGTTGGTACAGGCAACTATTAGCATAAAATAGATATTGGTTTGAAAAGGCGTGCTGTCTTTCTAATCCTTTACTCATAAATAAAGATATGATGAAAGTATATGAGAGGCCAAAATTTTACATTAGTGTTCGCGAGTCAGAAATTAATTTGATAAATATTGTCCCCCCCCCTTTCGTTGCTTCTTCACAGTGAGTGGTTAAGCAAATGTTTTGCATGCTAAAAACACTAATTATTTGTTAGAATTGGTTGTTAAATCAGAAAATATACATTATGTTGACCATCAGCAGACTAAAGAGAGAAGTTGAGCTCAAAAACATTTAAGATTTGTTCGATAAATAATACTGAAATGGAACTAATTTATGTATTAAAATGTGGAAACCATGTTCCGTTCCGTTTGTCATTCCTTTACATTCTTTTATACATTGATGTATAAAAGATGTCCGTCTATTGTGCATGCATGCGTGCAGCTTGTACAAAGGTCACAAGTAATACCACTAGCTACGCGTCTAGAAGAATCTAGTGACATTTTGTTCAATCCAATATGACAGATTTCACACTTTCTGAGCTTCCGTGCGTATTTCAGATATTGCAATTCTGCATAAGGAGAAATGAGGAAAGTTTCTAGGAAAAAACACATTCACAAGTCATGTGTACGGTTATATGCGGGTGGAATTACATCATGTCGAATAGAGCTAATGTGTATACATAATGCATACTTGATGAAGAAAATGGAAAGGAAGGGGAAAAGTCAATGTGGAAGAAGTCTGTGAAGACGGCGACGAAGACAGATGCAGAAAATAAGAAGAAGGAGACACACGCGAAACGAAGATGGGTACCCACGTACAGATTCAACCCACAATATAGCTTATATAGTTCGTTCCTCATTTGCTCAGCTCGTCAAACTTCAATTATCACTTGCTTGGTAAACTTGCAAGACTTGATGAACAGATGAGAGTTTTTAATTAAAATGCTGATCCGTCCAACACTCAAAGGCAGAGACACAAGAAGAAAGTGTGTGCGTGTGAGTGAGAGAGAGAGAGAACTGCAATACCAACGAATAGGAGAGTGAGAACGAGGGAAAATGGCACACATTAAAGTTTACACATCGCACGAACGACAACCAACCAACGACATATGACATAAGACATAAGAATATGTATGTACATATGTATTGCATCGTGGATTATGGAGGATCGGCAACAATAAATGGTTTTCAGTATTTCATTCATGTTATATTGTATGCATAATGCATAGTTACTGCAAACTTATGTATCAAACCTCTTCTTATTGCTGGATGATTGAATCAAACTTTCATTTATTTTTTATGGTCATGATTTTCAAGCCAATTTGCTTCAAAGTATTCCGCTGCAGTGCAGGATACTCACGGGAAGAAAGTCTACAATCATTTCAGTTATGATTGATGATTCTACACATTTTACAGCATTTCGAATTCCGAATCAAATAACAATAGACACGAAATTTTTCTAACAAAAACCAGGACGAGGTTTTTACGATTAGTTTTTCCCGTCTAGCTTGCAAGAGCCAAACCTCAGTATTTACGTACATGGCATCAAAAGTAAACGACTTTCTCCTTGTTTTCCTACTCCTCCCTTGTCTCCAATAGTGTTAAGAATTTTGAGTTTGACTTTGACTTTCCATTGATTTAGATTCGAGACTGAGGATTTTTTTTTCTTCTTGTTCTTCTCATCCATGTAGACTAGTCTCATCAGTTTCCTTGTCGTTGTATTGTAAGGGTTTTGTGCTTTTTTTGCTTCCTTTTTGATGTGGAAAAACTCATTTTCCAGCTCCTTGTCTCGCCAGTTCAGCATTTACGTGATGTTTGCATATTGCCTTTTTATCTTTGCAAAGGGTGCAGATTAGTAATACCTGGCCGAGTCGATTATTGAGCGCTCTTTATGATCGAATCGCGGTGGTTGATGATATCAGTAGCCAAGCATCATCAGTATCGGTCTATGCAGATTCCATGTTGTATGCCATAGAGCTTTCCGTGTCCTTTACTTATTACATGATTTAGAGCATAGGATTATATTATATGACGTAGAAGGAAACAAGGCGAAGCAAGCGGTGAACAATAAATGTTTACTCGTAAAATCGTATGTAGGCTGCTTAAAAGCAACTCCTTCAGAACGCTATCTGTATTTTTGTCGAATGTGCACAAGTAAGGGAGCTGCAGTTTGTAGTCAAAGATTTTAGTACTTTTGTATACCACTTTATGCAACAGCTTTCCTTCCTTTTTGCAGTGTGGACTCGTTGACTTTCTTACTTTTACATCCTCGTTCAACTTTGGGTCTCCATCTACTGAATGAGGGAGTGAGCGAGTATAGAATACAAATCGGTGCCTTTCTACTTTCTCCATATTTAAGTAGCTCCTTAATCTTTAGCGTGAATAAACTCCTACGGATTTTTATTCAAAGGAAGGATTTCAGTTGGTCTAATTGTCTTTGTAGAGTGGAGAAAGAATCTCCTCATTGTGGCACTCAACCACCGTAATGTATACAGCTACATTTAGTGTGTAAAAAAATAAGCACTTGCGTAAGACCAAATAGTTATCAACTCTATAGCCTGCCTTCACCTATCTTATAAGTTGTCTTTATGCAGCATGGAAAATGTGAAAATTTTTATGAATTTCTATAAAACTAAACGAGGACAGGATTTCGGATGTAAAATTTGATCGAAATAATCTCGGCGGTTGTTTATTCAAAGCTATAAAACAGGTTGCGTCAAGCGGTTTAAGGGTTGTACTGAAAAGTAAAGAGATGTACATATCGGAAAATATCCAGAATCTCTTCTGAAAAAGATAAAATAAAATGAAGGGGGATGACGGATTAAGGAAGAGTTTTTACTAACGAGGATAAACATCGATACTGGTGAGTATCCGTATCGTTCGAGTATCTTTTGATAATTATCATCAAAATACTCGTCTGTACACATCTGAACAATGGCACATGTCATAGATTTTCCAGTTTAAATGGTTTTTATGTACATACTTTCTATGGCTCGAATTTCTAATACCAGCATTCCTAATAGTAACACGTGTTACTATTAGGAAATGGTATGTCAAAAGGATATGGGGTGAAATTTCGACTGTTTTGAATCTAAAACTACAAGGATTTTTTTCCAACGCAATAGAATGAGTTTGGTGTAATAAAGACTAAAGACTTTTGTCATTTTAATTTTGTTGATAAATCATAATTTATAGTTGAAAAGATCTTTAAATTTATATTTTGTGCTGTTTCCTTTTGTTTTTTTAGTGACGTCGTTCTCACGCCCGAAACTTGCCAACTGTTAAAGGAACCAACGTTTGATAATTGGCAGTGGGAGGATGAAGAAATGTAATAATAATGAAAATAATTTTGTTTATTAAAAATGAGAACATTTTAACGATGAGTAAAAAGTAAGCTTTGTTGTCAATTATAACGCATTTTGTAAACATCTCCGCCTCTTACCGATCTTGTTTCTTTCTTACAGGTTGGTTCTACTTCAACAAATGTACCTTGAATTGCAGCTTCCTAAGAAATTTGATATCGAGATTCAAATTTTACGAAACTTTCTAGTGAGCGTCTACCATCACTACAATGATGTTCCTTTCCACAATTTTCGACATTGCTTTTGCGTCACGCAAATGGTGAGATCTTTTTTCCAGTTTATTTATTATTTCTATAATAAAAGTGAGATATAGCGGAGTACATAGTAAGATTCGATGTTATTAATGGACATTTACAAAGGACATATTATTACGTATCTCACAAAAAATTTCAAAATTCA
>JAQIVE010004494.1:0-14456 GCA_034698285.1 Sminthurinus bimaculatus | reverse complement strand
GGGGTCCGAGCAGCCACAGCAAATATTCCAGCAGGTTTTTTCAATTCCAAATACTCTTACCAATATAATCTAATTATTCTGTCTCGCGCCATCTTCCTTGGTACAGTCTCGCTAAATTAATCAAAACATTTGCAACCTATTGTATTTTATTTTGTTTTAACTTGTTTCAGGATACCTCGAGCTTTTTATTGTTGACCCCTGTGACAACCCGGCATCAAAGTGCAATGCAACACAAGTACTTGAGACCATGGTAGAGATAGAAGAGGAACGACTGGAATCAAATGGACTCAACCTTCCTTCGTTTCTTCGGCCGAAGAGGCAGGCGATACCATATACCCAGATGAGGTGGACTAACAGACAAGTCCCATATGTGATCGACTATTCACTGGCTAGTTGTAAGTAAAAAACTCCAGCATATTTTTATTAGCTATCACGTCACTTGACAGAAACGAAATCGGCTAAAAAATGGCCAACTTGAGGTCAGCAAGCATTATTCAGATTATAGTCAGTCCGTCTTTGTAAAATTTTAAAGATTCGTGGAAAAAAATTTGCTTTTTCTTATAGCCTTTCCAACACATTCACATACCATGTTCTCTTTATTTTCAAGCTGTAATGTTTAATTGAATTTTGTTTTTACTTTGTTTTATTTTTTTAAACCATGCCTCAGCCGCAAACCTCATATATTCAGCTATTCAAGAAATCCATGCAAAAACCTGCATTCGCTTTGTTCAGCGCACAACCCAACGAAACTATGTTAAAATGTTTAAAGGACAGGGCTGCTACTCATACGTGGGCATGGTTAATCAAGGAGAACAGCCCGTGAGTCTGGGAAATGGCTGCCTTTACAAAGGGACAATCATTCATGAGTTGATGCATGCTATCGGATTTTTCCATGAGCAAAATCGGTCTGATAGAGATGACTATATGACCATTTTTTATGAAAATATTCAAACAGGTATGCGAATAACAAACGTCTTTACAAATAATCTCCAGTTCTTTAATTTACAATTTTTAGTCCTGATTTGAGCCCTTAGGATGAAAGTCTAGAAATCATAGAGATTGTAGTTGTAATTTGGATCATTCAAAGAAAGTAAATAGTCGAGTTTATTTTGTCTGTTTTTCGTTTGTGTAGGAATGGAGACTCAGTTTTCTAAGTTGCAACCCCGCGAGGCGCTTGATTTTACTCCATACGACTGCACCAGCATCATGCACGTAAGTTTTTACACAATTTGATTTCAGTGTCAAAGCTCAATATGAACGAAACGTTTTAACCTTACAATTAAATTTAAAAATTATTCTTTTCTAGTATGGCGAGACTGCGTTTTCTAAAGACGGTAGAAGCAAAACTGAAATTCCCAAGGATTTATCGAAATGCAAACAGCTACTGGAAACGTATGATAAAAATACACTCTCACCAGATGACGTTATCAGAGTCAATAAAGCTTACAATTGTCCAGCTTAGATTTTCCTTTTCCATCCATGAATTTGGCCTGTTGAATTACCAAATGGTTAAATCTATGCTGATGACTTGTTTTTAAACAAATATTCACACTTTTCTGTTCACTTCTTTCTATCCTTTAAATTTCTAAATTGTTCAAAATTTTAAAACTTTGTTTCTTTTACAATATTTCATGTTCTTTGGTCAGATTATCTGTAATTTTAAAATTCATTGAATTTAATTGAAAAAATAAAAATATGCAATGCAAAAAAACTTGAGTCCATATTGACTTGAAACAAAAATCATTGTTGGAAAAATTGCAGTAAAATAGGAGGTTGAAACTTTATAATTCGTCATAATGATCATGTGCCTTCCGGTAAAATTTCATCCTTTCGATAAAAGCCTTGTTTTTTCATTGCCATAAAAATTCAAATAGCTACGATGCAACACCCAAGAATTTTAGTAGTTTTAATTTTTTGCGGAATAAGCCGGGGTTGAATTTTCACAACTTGACCAGCCAGAATTAACGTGGCCAAAAACATAAGACGGGAGACGTGAAAAGCAAATGAAGCAAGATGAACACACCTTTCGAAAAAAATTTGGTAAAAAAATCTCATAAAATTTTGGCTCGACTTTAGTCGAAAATCTTCATCTCAATTTTGATCAACTTTTGACGAGATTTTGACGAAACATCAGGAAAATCTCATCAAAAATTGCCAACCTTGTCAAATCTCATTTAATTTTCATAAGATTTGATACGATTTTTCTCTAAGGGCATTTAATAAAATACCACGTCGTAATATTGTGCTTGCGTATTCAGTTAATTTTGCGATTTATTTTTTGAATGCTACATAAATGTAAATTTAAATGGTGACAAAATAGCCGCCAATGTAGGTTTCAATTCCGCACTTGTTTGTGCCGCGGATGATTTTGAAATATCCCTTGTCGGCCCAGCCTTCTCCCCAGCTGTTTTTCACGATCCAAAAGTCTTTTCCACCCTCGTTTCCGTAACCGACGACGGCTGCAAAAAATGGACAATATTTTTAATGTCGAGTTTAACAACATATTTAATGATTTTTAATTTTTTTCAACTTACTGATAGCATGTCCGCTGCTGCTGTCGCCGCATTCGCCGTCATAAACTCCATTTTTTGTGCGCCCCATGTCGCCGTGCCAGAAGAAAGAGAGGGAAAAGGGTCCATATTGATCACACAAGGTCTTCATCTCACCCTCCTTGTTCGACTTGATATAGGATTTAACTTTGAGTGCTGGTTTCTTCTTTTGACACGTGCCCACCTTTCCGGTGTACGGGTAATCTTTTTGGAGAGCCACTCCGTTTTTCTTCATGTAGTCCAAGGACACCTGAGGCCACTCTCCAGAACATCCTTGCTTGGAGGCGCAGTCCACCAAATTCTGTTCACTGAGGATCATTTGGGACTTTCCCGCCTTTAAAATGGCGGATTCGATGGGACCAACTGTGCTGAAAGCCCAACAACTTCCGCAGCCCCTGAAAAATGTGAGATTAACCGCGTTTTAAAAGGACTGAAAAAGTGCGATATTTTTTATAATTAATATGGAAAAGGTTGGATTTTTTACCCCTGGTTTTTGACTGGAGTAACAATGCTTTTTCCGTCCTTGCTTCGCCAATCCAGGGAGTCGGACTGACCGTATTGACCATCAAGGTTGAGGGGGAAGTCGGGATGTTCACTTGTGATCACGGTGGCGTTGTCGTCATCTGGAGAAAAGTCGGCGGGGAGGCCGTAATAGCGGCGGAGCTCTTCCTCGGGCTAAAACAATGAAATACAGAGAAGAAAGTTTCAAAAAATGTCAAAAAAAGCATAATTTGGACCATTAAGATATTTAATGCGCGAAATTTAAAAAAACGTAATTATTGTGCGGGATTTTCAAAAAAATATTTTTGTATAAAAATTTTAAAAAAGGTCATTTTATCACCAAAATTTCAAACAAGGTCATTTTAGCACCAAAATTTCAAAAAAGGTCATTTTAGCTTAAAAATTTTGAAAAAAGGCATTCTTCAAACCCAAAAGTTCGATTTGTATTGCTTTAAATGCTGGACATTTTTTTACCATATCAGTGAATTGGTTGATTCCCTCAGACCAGGATGAGAGTCCGGTGTGAAAGTCGACATTTCGCTTGGCAATAAGCATCAGGTTTTGCTGGAAAATACTGGAGAAGCTTCGCTCTTCCTTGGAGAACTGGGACTGTATAAAATATTATACATTAAAATAAAAATACCTGAAAATAACAAAGAAAAAAGATGAAAAAACCAAAAAAGTACCAAATAGTTGGAGTATAGTGAGGATGCGATTCTGGGGTTGTCCAGCATTTGGCGGAGCTCCTGGAGAATGGCGGCCTTTGTGTCTAATCTCGGACTATTGGCACCCGCCAAAATTCCAGAGTCAAGATGCGGGGGAAAAATGTTCTTTTCAGTGCCCATCAATTCGTTCCATGTTGGAGGGATCTGGCCTGGAAATTAAAAGGTTACTTTTGTTTTAAACTGGAATCTTCAAAATTGCAAACAAATTTTCAAAAATTGTAGGAATTTAACTTACAATGGCCGGAACCAACTGCCGCAAGAAAGGCGGAGGCGCACAGCAAAATATGAAATCGTCCCATATTTTCCACCATAAAAGGAGCCAAACCCGGAGAAATTGATATGCTTAAAAAGTTGACGAGCGGAGAGGATTTTGCGGAATGATGAAAATAACTGTTTGGGCACCCTCATTTTTATACAGTTGAAAATTGGGTGCTTTGTCGTCATCGCCATTACCAAAACATTAAATTCATGCAAAGTTCTAAAATTTCCAGGAATTGCGGTAAAAAGCATAGCAAATTGTTGACGCAGTAAAAAACGTCGTCAGCGTAGCAATTAAATAACTAAAAATATATATGATGAGATGGGTGATGGGATTACGTACGTTTTTTATGACCCATTTTAATTGGATGGCGGTTTTTTACCCGTAATAAATAATGCCGCCGTTAAAGAGTGTGCGGTTAATGCCAAACATTTAAATGAGTATCTACTCGATGAACTAGGCTAAAAGTGATCAAGGTCATATTTTAGTTTTTTCCACATCCTTGTTAAGTATTGGATGCAGTTTACTGTATGAAAAATATTGAAAGATAACCGCAGAGTATCATTTTTCATGGTTCACGGTCATTTTTAGGGACTCTTCATTGCTTTGTGTGTATTACATACATATTAGTTTACTGGTTTTCTTTATTAATATTGGTATTTGTTTCGTGTTGAGGTGAGAAATGTTGTTACAAACAAGAAATTTGTTTTATATTTTGTATTTTGGATCTACCCTTCGAAAAAAATCTTGTCGAATATTCTCTTGACATTTTAGACGTTGGCGCCAATTTTGTTGCAAATTGCATCGAATTTTGTTTCAATTTTTGTGAGATTTTCCTAAATTCTCATGGAATTTTCATCAAAAAGTTTTGGTCAAATCTTATTGGATTTTCATGGGAATTTTTTCTAAGGGTAGATAAAAATAGGAGACCATAGTTAAGTACAATGTATGTTGTTTTAAATTGCTTGCTAGTGCATCGGAAGCTTTGTCACTTCTGAACGTTAGGCATCAAGTATTAGATGTATTACCCTTAGAAGAAAATCTTATCAAATCTCATAAAAATTACATGCGATTTAAAATGATTTGCGATTTTTGATGAAATTTTTATGGTATTTCGTCTAAATTTGACCAAAGGTGACAAGTTGATAAGGTTTTTGACCAAAACCATGCAATATATAATCTCATGAGATTTTTCGACAAAATTTTTTTCTTCGGGTATTTTAGCTTCTCATCTCGAATTTCTGTACGGGCTTGGCTTAGAAATGTGAAACTACTATTAAATAGCAGTTAAATATTCAGCCCATTATTTTTGTATTATTCCATCTTGGTTTAACCTAAACATCCGCAATCCGCAATTTGTACTTAACATGCAAAAATCTTGACAATGTTGACACGGACAAACGGTTGATACACACGACATTCGTTCTGTAAATAATTAAGAATCTTCATTTTTCTTAGGAAGCTGGATTGGAAAATTTCTTATGGCAATTATTATTCATTATTCGAGGAAAGCTTTCTAGAATGTAGGTTTGCTATTTGCTACATAATATACGTATAATACTTGTAGCAGTTGGGCAATGTTCTGGATTTGTCAATCCTCTATTTTCACAATTTGCACCACACCATCACCACGTTATATAAGAGCAAAAGAACTTTTCTCGTGTTCTACTCTCAAAAGCATCATGTCAACATGCTTCATATTTACTACCTAACTTGTCCATGCATTGTTATTATTATGCTGCATTCTATTTTACATCGTAAAATACTACGAATTACAAATGCCTTACTTGTAAATAATATAAATACAATACAATACAATACAATACAATACAGTATATATACACGAGGTCGGCAGACGGACGCCTCGAACCTTCATTAACTGTAGATATGATTTGCATTTACGTATCTTCTAACTATGTACTTACATACACATGTATTGTATGTAATTGTACGGCTAAAAGTGAAAAAGGTCGTTAAGGAGAGAGTGACTGACATTTTGTGATTTGTGGACAAGTTTTAAAGAAGAAAAATCCGCTTTTGTCCTCAACCATCGACCATAGTAGGTAATTAATACGGAGGATTAAAGGCGTTCGTGACCACTTAATTACGTTACGTGCTTTCCCCTTCGTTCTCTCTTTCTCTCGCTCTTGTTCATCCATTACATAAAATGACACCACGATGAAAATTCTGAGATTTATTGCCACTCATTTACATACACAATATGTGACTTTTCCCTGGGAAACGAGAGCAAGTAGGTAAATACATACATATCATGAGACTGGGATCAACGATCACCTTGAGTTTGATCACACAGATCATGATTATATACAAAAATATTGATTGGATATCGTATCGCCGGCACGTGAACCCCCAATCTCGACCCCTCTCGTATAATGTTAATACATTGAATCACACGTACTTAATTAATTATTCAACCACATTATTACACAGGCAGATATGGAAACGTATTTAGTTGGCTGTTGGTACACGACGCCGCTCATTATATTGTAAATAGATGACTGATATTGTTGGACGAGGGCAGGAGTCCGGCCGTGATGGGAATTTTCCGTGTCAAGAGTCAAGACGACTAATAATATTCCTAATGACGTCTCTTCTTCTTCTGCTTCTTGACTGCTGCATAATTAATTGGACTAAAAAGTATTGGGCAAAGGCGGACAGTGGACCATTTCAAGATTCAAGTCACAATAAATAATAGAGGCTGCGGTGGGTGGTGCCTCCGGTTTTCCAGTGTCTTCTCATATTATGTCTTGATGGCAAGTGCCGATTCAACTTGTCCATGTCAATGTCAACGATTAGTCTCAGTCTGATCGGCGTCACGAGTTCAACACACTTTCATTGTATATATATGTACTTTGATTGTTTGTTCTTTCCCGCCTTAAGTCATTACGCAATATCTAAATCCCAGACTGATTAAACTAACGCCGTATCAATTATCAATAAAAGATACCGTCAGCTTTTACTTTTATTGTTCTATTTACTTTCTTAACTCTGGTAAATAATCATTCACGGATTACGAACAGAAATTGTTCCTGATAAAAAAAATGAATGAAAATTATGGACGAAAACTTGCCCGGATTGACCCTATCAAGAAAAAATGACGAGATGAATATTATAGATGCTTTTAAAATACGTTGCGTGCCATACGCCTTGAAATAAATGTTGAATATGAGCAAAAATGGAAAAATGGAGAGGCCGAAGGATCGAGACGAAGGAAAATAACAATAATAATTAAGATTGGAATAATTATGACAAGGTCTCGAATTATGTATATAGTTACAAAGATTTCTCCCCTCCACTTTCGTCACCACGCTCATCATCATTACACATATAATATGTGTAGTTAATTGTCAAGGCTTAATCACGATCGTTGACGCTTCGGCGTAGGTCACGTCACCCGTTACGAAATCTGTCTTTGGTTCTCTCTCTACTATAAAACGGGAGGGCACTCGAGCTCTTGGACACAATTCAATTTTCGGTCCTCAGTCAAGCTGACGGCTCAGATTTGAATCCACCAATCATTCCATCCATCAATCCTGAAGCTCTTCAATTTCCAGTATTACCAAAATTTTCCGAATTCGAGGAGTTTTTGGAGCCATTTTGTCAGACGTCAGACTAGTCTCATTTTTTTCATCACAATTATTACAATTCTCCAAAATTCGGGGGATTCGTAGAATTGGGTGAAGATAGACCGACACAACAAACAACAACAACATTTCTTTGACTGAGAGACGAATTTATAATTACCATCTGAAAAAATTGAATTAAATCGATAAAAGATCAGTAAATCGTAGTAAAAATGATAATGAAAGGCAGCAAAATCGTGGTGGTCCTGGTTTTCTTGCAAATAAGCTGGGCTTACTCTCGAAACATCTTTAATTTACGAGATACTTCATCATCCAGCAGCAGCACCGGAAATCATTCAAGTCATTTCAATGTGGAAGGAGGATCTGGAGGATCCCATACAATAAGTCGACAGGCCAAGCGTCAGACCATCGTCCACAAGGATGAAGCCCTCCACCTACTCGACGATGACTATGAAGAGGCCATCAAAAAGGGGTCAAAAGTCCATGTTGCTGTGAGTCGAAATTTTGAAATTATTATGAAAAATATTATGAAAATTTGGAAAAAAACGCGAATTTTCATAAGGAATCTTGAAATTTTAGCAAGTTGGCAACGCTGACCTGACCGATGACCTGAAAGATTGGGAGCCGCCGGCGTACATTAAAGAAAACTTTCCCTACTACCTCCTCGGATACGACGATGACAACCGACCCATCTGGTATATATAATATTTTTATGCACATAATATTGAGAAAATTTTGAAGATTTTTTAAAAAAACGAAGAAATTTAATTATTTTTTTGAAATTTTGAAAAAAGGGCGGCTGAACTCGGAAAAATGGATTTGAGGGGGTTGATCGAAGAGCGGGGGAAGGAAGGAGTCGCAGCTTTGGAAAAATACACCAAGCAAGTTGCCTACAGGATTATTAACAGGTAAAATATGAAATTTTTTAATGATACACAGTATTTTTGAAAATTGGGACAAAATTTTGAAAAATTTGGATTATTTTTTGCATGACAGTATGAAAGAAGTCAGCACGGACGAGCAGCCTGTGACCGAGGTTCAGTACCTCATAGATTTTGATGGTCTGGAGATGAAGCAGCTGTCCTACGTGCCCTCACTCACCTTCTTCTTGAGGCTGTGCCGAACTTACCAGGAGTTAATTACCAAACATTTGGCCGCCTCATACATCATTAACGGTAATTATTAATCATTAACGGTATTTAATTAAAAATTAAATTTTCCGCCATTTTTTGAGCTTTTTAAAATAATAATCTGAAAATTTTGTACAATTTGCAGCCAATTTCCTCGCGGAGAATTTGATCCGCCTTATAAAGCCAATTTTTGGCCCCGCCATGGCCAGAGTGGAGGTCTACGGGACCAAAAAGGACAAATGGATGCCCATCGTAAGTTGTATACGAAAATTTGCGCTTTTTTCAAACTTTGGCGCGATTTTTTTGGCGCGGGATTTTGAAATTAATTAATTTCTGTTATGTGTTTTTAGGTCCGTCGTAATTTAGGGACAAATTTGCCGGAGTGTTACGGAGGGAAAGTGAAGCAGTTTAAACCGATAGCATTCTACGGTTAAAATGTGCGGACATTGGTTGTGTGGATGATTGACCTTAAGGTCACACTCGGGTCAATCGCAAAAACGCAGCTTACTTACTTACTTACTCTTCTCTTCCGGCTTTTTATACCTTTTTTTAATATAAGAGCGGACACTCATACTCGAGACGGGAAATCCAAGCCAACAAAGAAAATCAACAAAGGTCAAAGGTCAACCGAAATTCTCCGATGGACATGAGCTGGATGTGTTGTATCATACAATTAAAGGAGATGAGGACGTGTGCTTCCGGATCATCTGGATCTCCCCGGATGGATGAACAGACGGACCAGACGGACCGTGGATGACCAACAGGTCAAGTCAGGTCAGGTCAGGTCAGGTCATGGATAAACTTTTCATCTCGGGGCGGGAGGGACGGGAGCCCGGTGAATCGCAGGAATTGGTCGTCGTTGTCTTGTTCTACTTGTCTGAATTTCTTCAATCGAATACAATTATCTCAATCTCTTTAATTACCTACTCATTTACATGTATAATTAAGATAATTTGGCTATAATTAAGCTTTAAATGTAATTCTCAACACTTTATTTTCTTTTCCTGTATAATATTCATAATTTTTCTGAAATTTGACCTGACTCACGCTCACAACTGACTAATGCCCGGATTAAAGACATAGAGAGCGGAGACAAAGTACCCGGGGCTTCACACCGAATTCGGAGCAAGCTATACATTGTCAAAGCTTTACACCTTTTTTTTACTCCGCAGTCAGTTGTGAGGGCGAGCGTATTATTCAGTATACTGAACTACTCTACTCAAAATTACGTATAAATCTTGTACCTACACTTAAATCTGAAATAAATTAAGAAGCAAAGAATTTGGCCTCTTGTATGAGTGGCTGAAAAAAAAAATTTGGATTTTTTTGCTAATTTTATTGACCTGATGAAATAGATTCAAAAATATTTATTTTTTCACGAGTCAAAGCCCTGTATAATAATTTCCAGTGAAAACTTTATCATGTTAAATCATAGCAAGCATTTTAAATACAATGACGAATTTGCATTGTAAATTTTTAAACACTTTAATTCTGGGTAAATGATCACAAGCTTTACAAGTTGAAAGCCACCTGGTTAATTAACATGACAAAACGATTTAGTTAAACTTGACTCGTGCAGTATTTCTTCCATGATAATCCAGCACATAAAAAAAATGCAATGTAACAACATGATATTTTCCTGGGAATTCGCATTGAAACACCTTTTTTACGATAATCCAGAAAATTCAAATTAAATGCTGAAAATTTCCATCAAGGTTTGTATAAAAAGTCAATTTTTCTCCATGAAAATATCAAACGGTCTAATTTTCTCGCCGTAAAATTTAAATTAACCTTGGCTATTACTATTTACCTATTTTTTAAATGGCCCCGCAAACAGTTTTGGGATTTTTCCTTGTTGCCACTCTACTGGTTGTGTCTCAATTTGATTCTGGTATGTGAATGACCAACAACCAAAAGCTCAAAATTTAAAAAAAAATGTTTCTTTTTTTTGAAATGGGCGAGAGCTAAATTGGAATTTGTATATTTTTTTGGTATTTCAGTTGTCGGTGACCGCGGTTGTCCAGGTAATGTTGCGGAATGTCTCCAGTACTGCCAGTCCACGGGGAGAGAAAACGCCAAATGTGAACGAAGTTGGTACCGCTGGCGACTGCAGTCCCGATGTCACTGTAATGACCGATGCCGGGGTGGGCGGGTTCTTGGAGTCTGCACGGATGGCATAAATTTACCCGTTGTCAACATACCAATCGGATAACCCAATCGGAAATCGGATGTCCATTTCTGGCTCAAATTTCTTGTATAATTATAATTATTCACACACCGATCATTTGAAGGGGAAAAAATTGTATAAAGGCAGCGTGGAAAATGTACAACAGTTTTTTCACTTGAAATGCAAAGACAAAAAGGAAGAAATTGACCAAAAAATATTAAAAATTTCACGGACACCTTGGTTACAGTAAAAAATTGATTTTGTGTTTTTTATTGTTTTGGAACTTGCTACCATATTGATCATATCATATGTATGTACTGTTTTTTGCTGACTATATTTATGTAGTGGGCATTGACTAGCTAGCAACCCATTTGTCGTACTCTTTACACTCCTCTTGTTGATTATGAGACTCGAGATCTCGGTTGGCTTCGATCTGCTCCTCAAAATCAATGTTACAGATCTATAAATCCAAAATGAATTAAAATTCCATTATTTTGAAATTTCGGGGATTTTCAAGGATATCCGCGTCATTTTAAAATTTACTAGAGTAAAATCACGAATTTTCTGTACATCACTATACACAGAGTACGAACCTGAACGGTGATGGCCTGTACACAGTGCAGCAGTTTTACAAACTTTCCGCAACCCATTGCGTTGTTTCCGGGTAGAAATTCTATAAGTATACACAATTTTTAATTGGCAATTAGCTAAATGCAATTATTGCATGGTTTTTATTAAGTTGGTATAATTATGTGCTAAAACTCACTGCCAGTGCACATGTCGATTCCCTTTTGAAAGTTTTCCATCAGCTTCTCGGGGATGGTTTTGCCCAAAAAGTTTTTAATGGCGTTCAGGTCAACTATTCCCTTGTCTTTGGTCGGCTGTCAGTTGAAAATTAAAATTTCGTAAGAATCTTGATTTTTTTGAAATTTTGGGAATCAAGAAAGCACCCGCTTTTTTAATTAGGTGACTCACCTTTTTGACGATTCCGAGGTTGCCAAGGATGCACAAACTACAGCCCAAACTGCACTGGGAAATTAAACACAAGTAGAAAATGTCCAGCTTTTTAAAACAAATTGGTATTGTGGAACCTCTTGAAAAAAAATCGAGATTTTCGCCCAAAAGTTTGAATTTTGATTTTTTCATAAATTGAAAGTATACTGACGAGATTATCCTTGATCTGGCTCTTGCACTTGTCGATGGCCTCCTTGATCAAGTCCGTGTTCATCATCTTTTTTGACCGGCATTCGTATTCTGAGGGGGCCTGAGCCTATACAGCCAAATTTTGAATCAAAGTTTGAAAAACGCCGGTTTTTCGAAAATGATTTGTCAAAATTGTCGTGTTTTGCTCACCAGCATGTATTGGAACATGGAGAACTCGTCGATACTGCTGATGATGTCCGAAATGACGTTTAGGCTCTAGATCATTTCATTTTTCACACTGTACACACTCACTGCTCATCCTTCCATTTCCGGTCAAAAAATAGGGAAAACTTTCAGTTATTTTTAGTAACAAGAACAAATTAAATTTTAAATGAGATGGAAGGATGAGCAGGTTGTGCAAAAAAATGAAATGAGGAAAAAATATTCGGGCTTTTTTTACCACAGTTCTTGCAGCGTCCGTATCAAGAAGAAGAGATAAGGACACGGCAAAAAATAGGAGCCTAAAGTTCAAAAAATTGAATTGGGCACCCATCTTGGCACCCATTCAAGGTCCCAGTTGACCACTACTTTTCAAATGTTCAAAGGGCGCACAAAGTCCGTCAACAAATTCTTTACAAAGTCAATACATACATACAGTCATTAAAGTTAAATGACGAGAGACAATCGGTCATTATTTGTTAATGGCCAAATACACGCGCACACACTGCAACATACATTTCAACAATTTAAATCAAAAGTCTTTATTTCTATCGATGCAAAAGTCCGTTGGGTATTTTTTGAAAACATTTTTTATGACCAGAGGTCAAAATGTTTCATAATTTTAGCAAAATGTCCAGTTTTTTCCATGGGCTGGTCGACAAGATCCCGGACATCTTGGCAATTTCCACGATTCCCACACTCTCGACCCCACAAAATCCGTACGGCTGGACCTTTTGACCGGAAATGGGACCGAGTCCTTAAACTTTTTGCAGTAGTAGCTGTCGTGGACCATCGTCCAGTTTTTATAAGCGTTATAAATTATCGTTGCGGCCACTTGCTGGTCATCCTTGAATTTTTTCGGGTTGACCGCCATCTGACCTCAAATTTTTAAAAATCCGGGTCAATTCATGAAAACGGCCATTTTAGAAAAAAATTGATGTTGGCCATTGTATGTATGTATATTTACTCACAATTTCGCCCTGGAGGTGTTTTGCCAGGATTGGCCCCAACTTTTCATTGTCCGCCCCCCAGAGACCCCCCATAATTTTCGAGCGGTGGTAGGGATTGTCCCGGATCGCGTGGAAGGAAAAATTTGAGGCCTCCCATTGTTTTACCGCCTCCCGCTCCCGGTTGCTGATGCGGCTGTCCAGGTCACGCGAGATGAACCGAAGGACGGTGGGGTCACCCAGGGGGAGGAACCTCCAAGTCATTGGCTTCAACTTTTGGACATCTCCTAAAAGTAGGAGGTATAATATGAGAGGTCAAATGTGTACAGGTCATAAAAGGTCAGCATGCAAAAATTGTGGGTTGAATTCTGGACTTGCCCACCGAGTTGCGGCAAGTGTCGGACGTCGCAAAAGTAAACGTCTGGGTGGTAGCAGACGAGGGGGCAAATGTCGTCCTCTCCATCCACAGCCACATTTGTGTAGATCCGGAGGACCCAGTCCGGGTAAAACGTGAGTTTTCCCCGAGTATTGGGGTAGATGCCCGGGAGGTACCAGTGAAAAGTCTTAAAGTTTTTTTTGAACAGGGAGTATGAGATCACCTTTTGATTTCCGCCCCGCAAACTTGCCTCGAGACTACAGGTCGAGTTAACCAACGACTCGAAATTTTTGGCTTCTGTTCTATTTAGAATTTTTTTCCAGTTTACGAACTGTCGAGTTTAAATATTTTAATTAGAGTGGTTAATTTTTTCTTACATGCAAACGTTAAGATGAGAGCAGTTGCACAAAGATCGGGGAGCTGACTTTAGTTTTTCCGCCAGTTCTAAAAAAGTAAATTCTAAATGTGAAAAAAGGTAATTTTGAATTTTTTCGGGCATTTTTTAAAAATCTGACCTTCGCTGAGTTGAGAGCAGGAATTCGAGGTCAAGCCCCGTTTCCGCTCCAAAGGGACCAAATAATACAGAATTTTATAGGGAACTCCATTAAAAACGAAAATGAGGAGGGCCATTGAAAAAAATATTATGGAAAACAGGAGGAGGCAAAAAAAGTAGCGCTTGACTTTGGTCGTTTTGATTTCGGAGCAGAACAAAAGTCTCAAGTAAATTTGCAAGGGGTGACCTCGACTAAACATGACGGTGGGTAAAAATTTAAAATTACCCGCCGCATTATGCAGATTGTATTATAAAATGTGGAATAAACTACTTTTGACACAG
>JAQIVE010004493.1:0-14460 GCA_034698285.1 Sminthurinus bimaculatus | reverse complement strand
TTATTCATGATAATAGTCAAAGTCTCTATAATCCTCGGTCTGCTAAGCTACTTTGTCAAGGACCTGGCCCGAGGCTTCAATTTAGCGATAGGGCCGTCTTGTCAACAACTGGCGATGTGACTGTTGCCAAGGCGACATCGCATCAATATATGTACGGAAGAATAGATTGGGTAAACATTAGGACAAGTGGGACATTGAGACTTTAATTCTTTAACGATTTTTAGGGTAAACAAATCTGACAAAAAGGAGCGTCGATCAATTATTTATTTATTTGTGCGAAACATGTTTCACCCTCCTGACTCGCTCTTCATTCTTCATTGTCAAGTTCAATCAGAGGAGAGGAGGCTCAAAATCATGAGCGGTTTTCATGTTCTTTTCTTTTTTTATTTAGCTTTTATTATTTTTTCGCCGGAAATACAGATGATATTGGTAAAAGTTATTAGATGATTTGTTGTTCTTCCAATTTCCAATTCCAAGATGTATTTAACCACAGCTCCAAAACTCAAACTCAAATTCGAGTAGACACAAAACCAGTCTATTTTGACCAATAAAACAAAAACACACATCTTGTAAGTACATAATTCCTGGTTGAGGGTTCAAAGTGGGGTATTTTTATCCTTTATTGAGTTATGGCTATCATTTATTGTGAGCGTATTAAGCATCCAATAAATAATGGGATGAAGGAAGAGCTCATAAATTACATATGGATTTGACGTCCACTCTTTTCTCTTCTCGCCAATTCTCCGATCGCCCTATTTATAGTTTGTACAAAATACATACTGTGAAACATAAGCCCACAGAAAACAGACAATTCGTACCATATACCATACATGGAAAATTCAATAATAATTCGAGTCCAAAATGTATAAATATCAAATATTACATGTGTATTTTTTTATTTTTCACTTGAATTTTTTTAGTACAAACTTTTTATAGCAATAACCTACAAATACGTATTTGTAGGTTATATATGGATCTACAATACAACACATGTATACGGGTAAATGGGTATAAATTGCCTATAAAATATTACGCATAGGAGGAAACCTGGTTTATATTTTCAGTGTGCTAAAATATGCATGAGCATGCAAGTAAATATACATTCATCCATCTCACATCTCACACACATGCTTCGCTTCCCACTCTCCCGTCCATATATACATACATACTTCTTCAGTTGGTGTGAAATGAAATATGTGTAATGTGTATCCTGCAATGTCAGGATCATGGGCATGATCATGAAATTTCAAATTTGGCTATAAACTTATTGGATTGTGCATATATGTATATTATACATATTAAAATTGGTGGTCTAAATTCGAAATTGTGCAAAATGTGAACATATGTAAGTATGTGAGTGTGCGTAAATATGTCACTGTATTAAAAGGTGCAAAGTGATCCCATACTGTGCTTACTTACGCATGTCTGTGAATAATGAATGAGTGAACGAGTCCGGGTATGGATCATGTAAAGAGATACATATATGTGTAAAATTTTTCACACCAACTTGCTCATCATGATCCTCCTCATCATAAACCTAGTCCCAGTGATATTTGATGATAATGATGATGATGATTGTACAATAAATGAAAGAGCAGTTTTCGTTTTGTTCCCCTGTAGTTTAAAGTTTTGAGGCTATAGTTTTCCATGCCGTGTGCCATTATTAGTCATGATGCGGTGTGATGTAAGACTGTTCAATATGCCATAATTTCCATTGAGTCCCAGCATCAATTCCAATTCCAACCTCATCTTGTATTATTCGCAAATCATGGAGAAAATCCCCACCTGTCTGATTTGTTTGTTTATACTGGAGAAAATTAAACTCCGGTGCATGTGAAACACAGAGAGCTGGTCTACATAAATACAGTTCATTGTATTTATCAAGCCTGGAGAGAATGACAATTGACAATGTTACATTAAAATTACACAGGCTTATTGTTAGTCTTTGGCTGCACCATTAAGAGCAAAACAAAAGGTTATGTATAGATAAATAAATAAATACACACTAACAGTTGAATAGGCAGAAAATTAATTTGACTGTACAGTGTGCACAGTAATAATTATTTCGTGCTTGCGACAAAGGATCTCTGTCATCAATTTTGATTATTTTATACATCTCACTGACATTTATTGTACAATATGATGACAGTTGCCTCTATTTCAGTTTATTCATCATTACTTCATAGTTCGATGTTCAGTTTCGGCCCAGGTTTGAACATGTAATTTAGAATGAAAACTTGATTAGTTTAATTAATGACGGTATGAGTCCCATTCATATTTACCTTTACAGTTTACATATACACATAGCTGTGACTTTGACTTTGGTTTTTGAGTTTATTAATTATTGATATGCTTCGCTGCGTATATTGGAAACAAAACAGCAACATCAGAAATAATTAAGAAGTATGTACCTAAGCGTTGAAATTACATTGAAAATCACAAAGATTCAAGGCATGATATAAATCCCCTTGTTGGCGTTCACAGGCTGGAAACACTCAATAATCAATAATATCATTAGGATTATTATTACCAATAAAATTGACATAAATTAAGTTCCGATATGATACGTTTCATACATCTTTGTAGCGCTTTAAATTTCCTTAAACTTGCCCTCCTTTCCTATAATATAATATTTTAATGGCGTTCCATCTTTCTTTGCTTTTCCACTCACATATGTACATATGCTATATGTAATGTCGTTGTATGGAATTTAAAACTGTAGCGTGATAAAACTGCAGAACTATACCACGTATTTAATACACATATTAATCCTTCTGTATTTGGACTTACATCGTAAAGGGTAATCATTAATCATAGTTAAGAGAGACGACTTCCTCTCCACTTGCTTACTACTTGCTAACTAGTATTATTATTACCATAAAATAAAACAGAAAATACAGGTACATAAGCTTTACTTACAAAAGTGAGGAACAGAACCACTAAAATGCAACTGCACTTGTGTGTAGAATACAGAATGATGTAACAAAAATAACAATCCTATTAATAATTGACCGTCTTGCTGAGTTCCTATACACATAATTTATGGCGATAATGATCATGATTATGATTTCCATCCGCATTTATTCAATAGTTAATCCTTCCACTGTACGAACGGGGAATAGTTCAAATTTTATAACAACTCTATAAAGTTTACACGGATAATCCACCATGACTTTGACTAATTGTTGAATGTACTGTATACTGTATGTAGTATGTAGTATCTATAATCTATAGGTATGGGTATTGCGGTATATTTCGAGTGAAAAAATCTGACCATCTTCACTGAAGATTCTTCAGTATATCAACCTAAGACTGTATATTATATTATACAAGGTACATACAAGGTAGAAGCAACAAGCTGATAAAAATGTGTGTGCAGAAAAATGCACATGTTGACATGTGTTGTCAATATGTAAGCATTGAGCAGCATGTATGAATGAACGAATTCGCTAGACTCATAAACTTAATTTTTTTTCTACCGTTTAAAATACTTGGATTGGAGGATTGCAAGGGATTAACTTGAATTGAGAGCATCATCTTTCAAATAATACTTGTATGTACGTTATTACGTGTAAAAAGATAAAAAATATTACATACATGCATACATACTTACGATTAGGAGCCATATTCAGTCAACTTGATAGAACGGAGGGTAATAAAGACTGCACTAATGCACTTCAAAACTCCAACAATAATGTAATCCGTCTGTCTATATTCTGTATAATATTGTAAATATATTTAGTTTGACGGGCTCAAAAGTGTTTATGATGGTGGTTGTGCTGCTGATTATAGAAGTAAAGCGTATTATTGTTGTATTGTGTGTTGTGTTGTATGTATGTGTATGGGAGAATTTGCTACCTTCTTCTTCAGCTCTTCTTCCTTTCTTTTTCCTCTGCATGTTTCTGCACTCCACTTGTTGTTGGTTGACTGTATCTGTATAGTTATGTATTGTGTATTATGTATTATGTATCTACCCCGGCCGTCCGTCTCTCAACCATGAACCCAACTTATTTAACTCAACTTCCATGGTGACTTGGCTTGGTTGTTGGTTCTCTTGGTTCGTCGTGCAGGCAGATTTTTAGATGCAGTCATTGTTGAAGTTGGAGCTGAGATGAGCTGAGCTGTGTTGAGCTAAAGCATTGTTAAAGTTTCAGGTTAGAGTGTATACTGTACACTCTGCAATTTACACGCAAAGATATACATACACATACACATGCTTTTTACAATAACATTATCAAGTGTATAAGTAAGTAAGTACAGAATACAGAACAACCACCTTCTTCAGCTTGAGCAGCATCTTCTTCATCATCTTGTTTTGTTCTTCTCCTTTGGACTTTTCCCTTGTTGCTCCATGTGAATTTGTACTTGTTGTGTTTGTTGTTGTTGTTGTTCATCGTTACTCGGCATCCAAATCAAATTCAAGAGTTTGCCATTGTACACTTTATATATTGTGCCTCCGTCGATCTTCTCGTGCAGAAAAGGAAGGAAAATAGTGACACAAGAATAAAATACCGGCTCAAATGCCGAGACGCTCTGTGCACAATATAAATTATATATATTCCTACACAAGATAAAACGAGAGCAAGGGAATTCAAAAACAAATACAAAAATACAGATACATACATACAAACAAATGCGAGAAAAATTCTCGATACACAATTCCACAGGGATAAAAAACTCCCAGAAGCAAAGCAGTAGCAGTATAGTAAATAGCAAACAGAATCGGCCGCAATAGTATTTCTTTTGGCATTTAAAGAATTTTTCTCTCAATTTTTTGCTCCTGCTTCTTCTTCTTCTCTTGACAAATTGAAGAAAAAATGGACAAATAAAAAATAAACACACACACATACAAATAATCTGGACGATACAGATAGTCAAGCAAAGGATTAAAATATACATACATACATACATACATACAGTATGTGTGGTTGATTTTGGTTTTCCTTGTCGTTGTCGTCGTCCTTGCCATCGTAAATTCCTATTAGAGCTCCAATTCTGTTCGTGCGAGTTATTTTTCTGTCTTGACTCTGACTTTGTGAATTCTGCATTTCATTGTGTGTGGATTTTCTTTTGATTTTGACTTTAACTTTGGATTTGAGTATACGAGAGTGTCCACTCCATCCAAAATCCAAAGAAGAATTCAATTCCGGTGGATTGGACTGAATTTTGGCGTATGAGTTTGTATCAAAAATCAAAGAAGGATCAAAAGAGAAGGAGAATAATAAATTGATGTTTTCAACGAGTGCACAACCGGAATGGAATTAGGATAGAAGATTAAAAGATTACAGCCTTATTTCCTGTGCGTGCTCTGCATCGCATACATTATACATACATATACTGGTTTTTGGTGCTTTAGTGTGTATTTAAGTACAAGATTTGCTTGAATTTTAGTTTCAACCAACAAAATTTGCACAGTGACCATGCAGCGGATATGAAATGAAATTATAGATGAAACAAGTTTTGCTTTATTTTTAATCCAGCAAGAGAGTGTAGATAATAATTGTCGTCGCTGTGACTGTGACTGTGATACATACATAGCTAACGTAACTTATTGAAGCGAATAATTAAATGGCCTGACCTTACAGTGCATCCACCGAACGGTGCAAACCTTTTTGAAGGTTGTGCAACTGGAACTGGATAACATACAGGAAACCATCCAATTTAGTGCAATGACTCCCGCATTTATTTTATATAGTTATTGAACCATCCTTTTTACATATATGTACGGGCAGTAGGAAGAGATGTTTGATCATTTTCCCCGACTTTCTCATTCCACTTAATAGAATCTGTATGAGTTGCAGTGTCTAATCTATAACAGTTTTTTCCTATATATACAGACATACTTTTTTACGACGACCGACAACCTTCAATTTGCACTGCGTGCTAAATTCAATGTGGTCAACTGCACCCGTTTTTTAGGCCAATCCTCGATTCGTGTCCGATTTCCAGTGATTTGTGCTCCAGTGTTATAATTTCAGACAGAAAAGGAAGAATAATAGAAGGAAGCGAGTGAGCGTAGAGATAGACTGATACTTGTACACTGTAAGTATACTCAAGCTTAGGCTGTTTTGTGCCGGCATCCGTTGGGCCGGAATCTCTCGCTGTGCTTTGATTCCCGTTTTGGCTCCGACTGCCTCCCTGTTTTCACTCTTTTAAAAACTCTCCCGATTTTCACCATCAAAAAAAGCCAAGCGGCACCACTACCACCACCACCACCGCTGTATAAATACATGTATGCATGTATGTACTGCTTGTATGTACTTACCTACTTGAAGTCATTGGAGTAATCGATTTTTCCTCCGAGTTTTACCGGCAGCTGAATCAAGAGTCTTGGTGGATCTCCTCATTTTTTTCGGGTAAATTCAGCTTCCTCAATTTCTTTTCTTATAAGGTTTTTTATATTGCTGCTAACCCTACAATATTATGTATATGCACAACCTTATACATACAGCAGGCTTGGAGTGAGTAAAAATCATATCACACAAAAATTCTACTTTTGTTGTCCCATTTTCTTTCTATTCTCATTTTACCTCCTTTTCTTTGTCCTACGCTGCATAATATAATAAACAGACTATACACGTATAATGTGCATACATACACACACAGATAAAAGATGAAGAATATTATTGCGATTTATAAGACGAAAAATAGAGAAAACGGCAAAAACTTCCATGAGAACTTATGTATATATATCAGTATCATTGACTTATAAACTAGAAGTATTCCTCGTATTCTACGGACCATGGCCATAGCCATAGCCATGGAGACATGGACATGTCAAGTCGGCCCTCATATATATTTACCATAATGCAATGTTTCGTCGGGGCAATTACATCAAGTATCAAGTTTGACTCACGGAGAGCTCGAGAGAGTCTGGATCAAGAGAGAGAGAGAGAGAAATAAAGAAAAAGACGGAGATAGATAGATAGACAGATAGAGCAAGTGAGCAGAGTGAGTAGTGAGGAGACTGCAAGTCTTTGCTCTCAATTTCCTCATAAACTTTTACAATAACGACCTAAACGATTATGACTATGGCTTTTAGTACTGGACAAAGTACCAAAGATGCTCAATGCTCAACGTTACGGTGTGAGAACGACTCGAGTTTTTTCAGCCCCACTTTTACTCACACAAAACAACAAGAAAATATGCAGAGTTTGGGGAAATTCAATTATGTACACACTATATTTTGTATGTACACACTATACATACAAAATATAGTACGCACATAAGTGGATACTTTTATGACTGCTTCCAGACTACATGTCAGTTTGTATATTAGGATGCGCAATGCAATTCTCATTTTGTAATATCGACTTTAATTTCATTTTCTCCATGGCTTATGGGACTTTTGCTATGGTTAATTTTCGCAAATCATTATGATGCTTTTAGAGATGAAATAATAATAACTTTCGTGACTTGAGTCTGATATTTGATATTTTTGTGTTTCGAACTTCTTTCGAATTTTCTTCTCTGTATTTAAATACTTTAAACTTTAACTTTATGTCTCGCATTTATATAGTGATAACGAATAAAGAGTCAATTTGGCATTTGACCCGTGGGTAAATTAAAAGGCGGTTCATTTAGATGTTCGTGTTATTTAAGATAAATACTTGTGGTTTTTATTTTACGAGGCTTGGCATAAGGAAAAAATAAAAAGGTGAACCAAATTTGACGGTTTCAACGTGTAATTGAATTTCGGTAGTTGATGCCTGGTGTGGTGTTTTATAAAATGAGAAAAGAGTAACTGAGCAAATTGTAAATCAGGCTCCTGGTCTTTTATTTTGTATCCACAACCAGGTCCACAGAGTTGAAGGTTGTAAAAGTGAGGATCCTTTTGTGGGATGCTTCCCAAACTTTAGTGTTTAGATCAAATATTTACTTGCGGTGGCCGTATATTATGCATTATGCAGACAGACAGACACAGATGCACACCGTGCACAGATGAAAAGGAGCCAAAGCTGGAGAGAAAAGAGATTTTTTTTCTTCACTCCCCGTCGGTGGTGGCTGAGGCTCAATTTAGCCAGAAAGAAAATAGTTGGCCACGTGTGGAATGTCAAATGTCAAATTAAGTTTTAGCCCCCTTTTCCCTGTATGTATGTACCTAATACATTTATTATCCAGTACATAGGTATGCTATGATACGATACTGGGGAGGAATAGGGAAAAGTCACAGATTTTTCCGGACTCTGGATTTCTGGTGGCCTCTCACTCTCATATTAAAAGGAATTTGCGTTCATCTTCTTCTTTGGCGTTTTACTACTTTTGACTGTAATGTAGTTCCTTGAACCTGGAACCTGAAGCTTTTTTTGCTTCGTAAAGTAAATTAGTTTTGAGCCAATTTCATTCCTCTTCTTTAGCTGCCGCTTTAATAACCGGAACCAGAGTTGTATAACGTTGTTTTTCGTGTGTGTGCTCATATTGCGTGTTTTAAAATAGGGTTGCTTTGATTGTATGATTGTTTTGCCCGAATCTGTAATCAAATCAAATCAAATCCAGACAAATCAAAGCAAAGTGATGGAATTAATTTGAAAACAAAGGTTTGAATTTAATTAAAATTTACTTCACAATATTGTTCTGTATAATATTAGATCTTACAAGTTGCTGTTAGATCAAAAGTTTTAGCTGTTAAAGTGATAAGGACTTTTCCTTCATCCTTCATACAATCAGAATCTTCATAGGAAACGTCACGAGACAAACTTAACCCAGTGAAGTTATCCACGTTACTAAAATTGAGCGTTGGGTTTGTCAAATCTGTTTGACTATTTAAACAAACCAAAATAGATAGCTTGCAATTTGCGTATTGGTAAACCAGCATAAACGTATATTAAATGTGTGTAATATGACAAGGAGATAAGTAACTGAGATTTAGAAGGCAATCCGTCTCGTGTATGCATAATGTATGCTGTATACTCGCAACTTGAGAAAACAGGAGATGGGTAAAAGGAGAAAAAGTTTTCCTGAATTTACTTGGACTTGGTTTCTTGGCTCCCTCCATTTCCAGTAAATAGAAGCAATTCTCCCGTTCTACAAAAAGCAAAAAGCAAAGAACTTGACTTGAAGTCTGACATGGCTTCACATGAGTTTGTTTGAGGCGATGATGCGGAAAATAGGAAATAGATAAGACAGGAAGGGAAAGGAAAGGAAGAACTTGGGGAATATCCCTATCCGTACATACTAGAATCTTGGACTTAACTCCTGTACCACGCACAAACACCCGCAACCCGCAACACTGAACGAACAGATACATAAAATACATGGAGAAAAAGATTAGAAGCACTAATCTTAAATCGGACCAACAAGATTCCAGATTGGCTGTCGCCAGAAGATGAAGACGACGTTGAGTTTTCTGTTACAACATATTCTTAGCCTATGGCTACGCTTATAGAAATTTTGTACAACTTGTTATATATACATATAGCTTTATCATGTATATTTATGTATGCGGGTTTATTTAAGGAATTTTCCAGCCTGTACTTTCCTACTTCTGTCGTCCGTTGCTATATTATTCCGTATTTGATCTTGTTGACGTATGAACATGTTTAATGTCTAACTACATACAGAAATAACATCAAAGTTCATCTCCATCCTCATTATCCAATTCTTCATGTCCCAGCGACTCGTGTACACTGCACACTATACAAAATGCAAAACATACTCAAGAAAACTTCTTTTATTCAACTTGATCTGGATCTTGTCGTCCGTCTTTGAATTTTGTTCATCTAGTCATAAAAGTAGGTTTTCTTCTAATTCTGGTGTACTTATGTATTTATTTAAGGAGAAATTCGATACATTCTCAAAAAACCCGAAGCCCAAAATGAATCGACGTCAAATGTCAAATCAAATTAAACCTTTTTCTCAAAAGACCGCGATGAATATTGAATATCATATGAGCTCTTGCTTGCTTTTCTTGTTAGCTTGATCGTTTCTCCGGAAATTATTTTATTGCTTCCACACGCTCCATGTGAATATATATATGTATATAATAAAAGGTTTTTGACTTTCACTTTTCTGATTTTCATGGAATTTCAATAGTAATATATAATTTGTGTGTATAAAACAGTCAAATTTAATCCTGTGCTATAACAAATTTACAAATTCTATGGATCTGCAGGTATGCTTTGAACTCAAGTTCTCCCTCTTCCCTACATACTTTGGAGCTTCATTATATTTTTCAAAGAAAAGGCTTGAAAATTGTTCTTTGACTTCTACATATGTACATTGTACATACATGTCTAAAATACCTTGCATAATATTATGGTGCCTTAATTTATAATGTTAAGTGGTTGACTATGTATATGTTTTCTATTTTCCCGTGAACCTTACACGGACGTCACTCAGTTCTAAAAATATGAAGGTAAAAATGTTTTAAAATTCACAGTAAAATGTCGCTGTTATGAAATTACCCAAATTTTCTCCACTTGTTTCGTCTCGGAAGTCAGTGCCAAAAAAGGGCAAAGCCCAAACCGCGACCAAACACTATAAACTCAAACTCAAACTCCAAGCGAAAAGCCAAATCCGAATCCAAACCCAAAGCCAGACCAAATTGCAAATTTTTTTTCTGCCACACATTACATTACATTATATTATCTTATATCCGCATGTATGCTCAAACAGGAAGAGAAAGGGGAGAAGATTCGAATGCAGAGAGCGAGAGAAAAGTCAAAGATGAGGGTCTTATGGGAATGGAAGTGAGCAGAAAAAGGGGACAAATGCTTATATATCTCATGTATGTACGATGTAAAATGTACAGATATTGCCTGGTTTTGTCTCTTTCTCTTATTACCACAACTCTTCCATTTGCCATTTAGTCTACTTGTCGTGGGAGTCAAAGTGTACAGTGAGCAGTGTACTGCTCCATCAAAACTAAATGGAAGAGAGAAGAGAGAGAGGCAAGGCTCAAGAGATACAGATGAAGATTGAGAGACCTCTCAAGGCATGATTCGTTTCATGTCGAGCCGTACAATGTACACTGTACAGTCACATGTACATTTTACAGTATTACTGTACATTGAAAAGAAAACAGAGATGTTTCGGAATATAAAACTATGTACTATGTATGTATGTGTATGAATAACAAGTTGTAAGCAGGAAAAGACACCGAGTGCCTAGTGTTGGAGTTAGGCCGTTGCTTTACTTTACTTTCCGCGGTTTTACACTTTAACAACAACTTTGCCTCCACTCTTCTCAGCGTTGGCTACGGCTTTTCCCTCAAACAAATCTGTGTATTGTATGGAAAATGGGAGATTCGCACTAAAGTTTACACTTTACACTTCAACTTGCTACACAATTCTTGCTAGTTCAATTCAAATGTACATATGCAATGGTAAAAGTATCCTATCCACACTTGACATTACACGTTACACATACATACATTACATTTTTGTACATAAACGCCCACACTTCAGCCACTCTATCTCAACTTGTTACCACATTCACAGAATTGCAGATTTTCAGGATTATCCGAATGCTTTTATGTATACTTATGTTGTTCCCTAGAATACATATTTGAAAACTCAAAGCTCAAGTTGGTCGAAATTCTCAGATCTCAAGTTTCTAGTATAAATTGTCCAATTATTAGAATTTGCCAACGCTTAAATGTATCACCACTTTAATGTGTATAAAATATATAAAATAGTATTAAAACGTAGCATAACGTAGTATAAAAAAGATAAACCTGATTTTAAAAATCAAACCGAGACACAAAAAAGAAGAATCCAATCATCATATTGTAATGATCGTATGTATTTTCAATTCTACATAATATGAGAAACCGGAACTATTGTGTATAAATTTGCCAATTATTACAATTTCAAACTTATGTATGTACACATAATACAGAATACAATTTGAGTGTAAATTGTTATACATGCATACAAATTATACACAAGTATCCTGACATGTTAAATAGATGGATGAACCAGGGGAAATTGAAAATATGCATATTTTATCGCCTGTCAATCAACTATCAGCTACTTACAACAACTTTCGATAAAAAATCGCTTAAATCTTAAATTATCTATGTATGTATGCTTACAGTTAAGTAGTGCAAGTACATACATACATACATGAGAATATGTAGCACATTGACGGATAACTAGAACATGTATTAGAACTAGTAAAACTGACATGATAACAATATTATAGTTGTCGTCGTAAAAATAAAATGGTAGCCGGTAAAATGAAATAAAATGTTAACAGGCCTACTGTGTGAGAATTTTACAATATCCACATATGTATATGTATACACAATACACATACACATACATACATACATAGGAAAAGATGCAGAGATTTTTTGCATAATAAGCAAAATATATTATTTTGTTTGGACATACCTTTGTAAATGTGTATACTGTATAATATATGTACACATGCATGTGTGTTTACGTCCACTTATCTACTTATGTGTATATTGAACTGAGGAACTGAGGAACAAGAATTCTTGAATAAAAGCATCAGTGGACGCAGATCTTAGATGGAGAAAAAAAGAAGCTTAAGTACCATCGACTGTTTGAATCTTTGAATCATCTGCAATTTACAACTGTAGGCATACCATAGCATAACATAGCATAGCTACGGCCAAGTCATGCATGATATAGATGCTTGAATTTTGTATACATACATATTATGTGTATGTATTATGTACGATGATCCTCCATAATAACAATAATGATGATGGGATGGTGATGAATAGAAAAAATCGAAAGTCCATGGCAAAATTCGTTTCCTGCCTTGGTCGTTTTCTTGTTCTTTTTCTTCCCTCTTTTCCCTATATGTATTCTAATGATTACTTTTCTACAAAAAATATGTATTTCATTGTATTATATTATATTTCTATGCATTGTATGTATTATGTATTGTATGTTTGTATAGAAACTTGAGACGACGTTTACCCAGTCAAATTATCTATAATCTATTAGCTAGTGAAAAATTAGCCGCCGAACAAAAATTTCAAAGTGAAGATGAATGCTGTATTATATTATATTATGCTTCTCTTTTCCTCATTCCTCTTCTTTTTCTTCCGGAGTCATGGACCAGATCAAAAGACGGAACCAAACCAAATCATACCAAACTAATGTAAATTGTACGTGAACCTTCTCCTTTTCTTTCCTTTTGAATGATCCTATGGAATTTTGTGTGTATATATACACTATACACACATTTTTCTACCCAGATAATTTCAAGTTAAATGCTGCATTTGCCATCTTTTTCATGGGTACAAGTAATACAAGTATTGCACAATACACAATACAATATACAATAGATACACGTCATGCAGTTGCAGTTTAAAGTCAATGTCGTCAGTCGTCGACTGCAAAAAATAATACTAGTAGTAGTAGCTAGTAGCAGTAATGATAATAATATTAGTCATAAAAGTACAATAATAAAATAGATAAATAATCCATAGGTAATTTCCAATTACCTGCGACACAAATGTGTAAAGTGGAAAAAGAACCTGACGTATGACAATACAAAATTCATTTACCACTTGCATTTTTTGCTGCTTCCTGTAGAGTCTTCTTCTTCTGTTCAATAGACTCAACTAGTATTTTTTCATTCTGCTAGTTTTAGTGTACAGTCTACATTTTACAAGTTGACTGTACAATAAAATAAGTGAAGACGCCTCGGAAAGCCGGTAAAAATGTATGGGGTGTACATATCCATACATATTTAGTTTATGGTTGAGTGCAGACTGAGACTGGTAGACCGAGTCAAGCATAAATATCTATAACAAGTTGTGGAACATACACAAGAACAACAGAATGAACAGTGAGGAGCTTCCCCTATTACGACAGTTGATTTTGAACTGATATTTGCTCGCTTGTGAATATTGCGAGGAGGCTGTAAGTAAACTCGTTGAAAATTTTGGTTTAGCTCAAAGATGTAACAATAAGTTATTTCTTAAACCCTTATTTTTGCTTCACGTGCAATTTTTTTCCCGGAAAACCAGTTGCGATCTGTGACCTTTTGTTAGTTAGAAAGTTTTGTCAAAGTTTATTATCAAAATTTTAAAAGTCTTTATCTAACGATGAGAACTACAATTGATAAAAGTAGATAATTGGGATAATATATTGTAAAAAAAGAGTCTCCATAGGATCAACCCAAACCTTTACATGGAGATGGAATAAATTTTATTCCAAAAATCGGAGAAAGGTTCTTTCCCTTTACCCTTTGCATGAATGAAAAAAGCTCAAGAACTATTTTTTGAACTTTAATATTCAAATAAAATTCATTTAATATTCAACAAAGTTACAATGTTTGAAAGGGTAAAATAAACAGTTTACACCCCAAGTACTTGTATAATGTACAGAGGATAATTCATTCGATTCTACTCACGGTTTCCAGCTTATTTCTAACGTTGTACTTAACTTTTAGCAATTCCGCTTAATGTTTTTAACAAGTTCATACGATTTTGAGTGTGAATAAAAAAAATTTCATTAGATTCGGTCAACGGAAACT
>JAQIVE010004492.1:0-14461 GCA_034698285.1 Sminthurinus bimaculatus | reverse complement strand
AGTGAGCAGCATTCCAGTGTATTGGCAACTCATTACTATTACAGGCAAGGCTACAGTCTCGATCTTCCAAAACTTTAAATTCGTATGGAGTAGTTACAATACGGTCACCTGATATTATCAAAAACAAAGTTAGTGAACGACCAAATCAACATTAAAAATATGAGTGGTAAAAATTGACGAAATTGTATTATTTTCAATGCAAATTCATTTTGAACTGATCCTTTGTATGAGACTTTATTTACCTCTAAGAACTTCTCCCAGATTTTCAGGTTTATACTCCAACTTTGGAGCATTTGGCTTACAGAAAGGAAGTGAGTAGTAGGCATAGGGTAGTTGAGTTATGGTGGATGTCATTTTTACAGCCTAAAATTTGAAAGAAGGGCATGCACACATTTATAATCCAATCTAGGTCTCAAATTCCAAAACTGTATTCAATGAATATAGCATAGCATACATGTAAAAAAATGAATCCTGAATAACCAATTAAAGTTAATATTGTAAATAGTATACCTTCACTCCTATAGGATCTCCGGATTTAAATTCAACGGGTGCTACGCCCGGAACATAAAAACATTGACTTTGTTTTAAGCATAGTACAAGTACTATAAGTATTAGTACTTTACGGGTCATCGATGTGAACATATTTCTTGATATCGTGGGTTCCATGACTTTTGTAATTAGCTTCATGTAAAATCTGAAATTTAGAATTTATCACGTAAAAATACAAAAATAATTTATTTTCTAATTTAATATCTCAAATGGTGGTTAATATAATGTTTAAAAACTAAGCCACATACATCATAAATCATAACATTACTGTGTATAACCGATATTTTACATCAATACTTCACCAATTTGTTACTTACTAATTACTAATGGTCAAGAGTCAATAACTTTGTGAGCATAATGTATAATGTACATTGAACAAATTTCGAATAAAATGAATGGAATTTTTACTACTAACCTATATTAAAGTTGACAGTTTTCTTTGTTGTTTGTGCTGGTGTTTCTAACTTCTAACTTCAAAATTATAAAACTATAAAGGTACACGTAATCGATAATTTTAAGGGCAAATCTCGGTTTCATTAATATCGAATTCGAATGTACAATGTACAATGTTGATTGTTTTTAAAACTAATTTTCCCCCAATAAAATGTTAACACTCAAATGTAAGAAGCTGTCAGGTCAGCTGTCAAATTTTCACTTTCATACAAAATTATAAAAAGAATTAAACTGTCTTCATGAAATCTTGAACGTCATCGCCTTGTCGTGGCTTTTTGTGTATATTTTATATTTAATTCAATTTCATTATTTGAAATTCATACACAGTACTTTTTATTGACTGCTGACACATATTTTAAAAATAATGTCGTTTTACAAACTTTTCTGATTTCTGATTAATGATGATGAGTCGCGTAACACATTTAAACTGGGAAGCAAAAACCAAAGTGCTGTCTTTGTATAGTATTACTTCAGTAATTCAAAAATTTTAACTTTACAACATGTGAAAATCTTGGTTTATCACAGAACACAGCAACTCAATTATTTCATATTTATATTTCACTACACATCGTGTTGTCACTACTTTTGTGTTTGCTGACTTAAAGTTTATTCATCAGGATCTCCGCCGGTCTACAGGATTTTTAGCTTCAATTTGAAAGAAGAGCAACTATTAACATACTATAGAAATAAAATGTATCATTTACTTACAATAAACTGTATAGAATTTTGCTGAGCCAATTTTCTCCACGTATCATTAATGTCCTATGCATAAAATCGTAATGTATAAAATGTGTCTAAAATAACATGATGTTATATTTACGATATATTATGTACTACACACGTACCTATTTATTGTAGCTCACTATATATAAATGTATAATAATATGTCCTAGCTATAAAATGTTGCTTATAATTAGGATTAGTCGTATAATATATACATCAACTAGGATTACAAATAACACCGTAGTCCGTAGTATGCAGGTTATATAGCGTAAATTGTGACTCACAATCAAACAATGACAGATAAAAATATTCACAATGCAGTGATGTACAGTGTACAGACTGAGGAAATCTCTTTTACTGCTCTCTCTCTCTGCTCTTCTTTCTCCACTCTCCCTGTTTTTGCTTTTGAAGCTCTTTCCGATAAGTACACGTACATACTACGTAGGATGTATTTCATAATAAAAATAGTATGGTGTATGGGGAAATAAATGCTAGATTCTAGATTCTGCCTGTGCAGGGTAAAATATAACTTTAAATGTATATCATCAAATAATATATGATTAATGCAGTGTATGCACACGTTATGCACACGTTAATATTACGCTTATTTAAGTTATATTGATCAAAGCGAGATGTGACAGTGGAACCAAACAGTAGTACACAGATGTTTATTGGAAATAGTTGACATTTTAATTATCATGACAAGATATTTATTCAATGGCCCGATGGCAGTTTTACTACATTCATAGTACGATCACATCTTATTATGCCGGACAAGTTAATTTTACATACTTATAAATATTAAAGACAACAATCGCTATATGTATAAGGCAATGAAGAATCTTCACTGAAGATGCGCTGTTGTTTCAGTGTGTGATGTTCGGGGACATAGAACAGGCCATAGAACACTAATAAAACATACATTTATACTTTTAAACATAATTTAAGTAATAGTAAGTATATAGGATCGCAAAATTGTCGGAATTGAACCCACAAAAGGATAAATAAAATTATTATAGTTTTAAATCAGGTACAACATGCACACATGTATTAACTAAATATTCACTAACGAAACATGCGTGTTAGCATTAAATCAATTAAATTGCGCCTGCCGATACACAGAAGATATAATACTTTAATTAATAAAATTAAAAATTAAACATACTACAGTACTATGCGGAAAAACGGCTAAATTTCTATTTCTTATAAACGGTTCTATAGAATAACAACAGTAAATAATATTATTATATCATATTATATTATTTCTAAGCACAACAGGATTCGATTTCTGTCATAGTCAAATACACTTAACACTTTATAAGCGGTTCTCTAAAATGCAGGACTTCACCAATTTAAAAAATCGAGGAAAGATTTCTTGCAGTATGGGTCCAACGAGCCATCTCCATTAAGAAAAAATAGCTTTTAAAATTAATATTTGGATATCACAGAAATCGAAGATCGAAGCGCTGCGCAAAACAGTAACCACTTAACATGGAATTTATCTACTATACGTGGTCGTCAACAATACCATATTATAAGCATAAGTAATAGATAAAATGTGAATGAACCACTGTATACTGGTTTCCTTCATAATAATATTTAATGGTTCAGAATACGACGCCTAAGAACTAAAATCTGGCATTATTTTACATAAATATAATATACACACACTGTTCTGGGCTATTTTGTGTATCAAGTGAATATTAAAAAAATACTTTAAAATTATACTAAATACACATTTATTTTTGACTTTCGTAATAAAATTGCAATATTTATAGGAGGTGTATTATACTTTGCTATTTTAAGAATAATTTTCGTTATTAGAGTCGATCGATCGAAAGCCACTTTTCTTTCTTTTGAGTTATTTGCTTCGATAAGATAGGGTCTCGTAATCGAATTTTGACCTCCAGTTTTCCTACAGGCTTTCTTCCGTCCAAAATCTCGATAGCTTCATGTATTGTACACTTTGTCTCTAATAACAAAAGTTTTGCTGTTCCGGTGCCAATCAACGTACTGCTTCTTAAAAATCCTCTATTAACAACAAAAAATGGCGATTACAATATATTAAACGAGAATGAAAAAATCAAAAAATATCTCATATGAAATTGAAATTAAATGCTATTCCGTATTACTCTTACCCTTTTGACCAGATTTCAAATTTAATACCTGGAAAGGAAAAAATCATTGATAAATGTAATCATTTCTATAACGTAAGCATTAAGCACAAATTATGTATAAGTACATGTGACTAATTTCTTCTTAAACATACCATGTCGATGCACAAATCTCTGAAAATTTCTAGCACTACGATTTATATTCATCTTAAAAGTTGTATTGTAGGCTGGATTATTTGTATCCTTTATCACAGCCGTTTTATTGATTTGAGCTTCCTCAGACGACGGATATGCCATTTCCACTTTGACAAATGTATCCACATCCGCAGGGTTCGCAACTCTGTAATTTACCCCTTGAATTACTCCCACTTCGATTTCATCTGCTGTCAAATCTGTATTGCACCTATTAATTTTTACAAAGAAAAAATACAAAAGTATGGACATCACCATAAAAAACCAACAACATTGAGCAATGTAAAAGTTTAGGACTTACTCTGTAATACTAAAGACGCGAGTTTCATAATGATATTTAGGAATAGACGAGCCTTGTTTAGCAGCCAGTCGTAAAGTATCTAAATCGCGTTTAGACTCCAAAGCCAATTTTTCAAACCGATTCGCTGACCCAACATCACCAATACTTTTATAGTGATCTCTAGTACGCATACAAATCTGTGAATAATATTAAAAAATAAAACTAAATATCCACCTGAAAAGATTGCTTTCATTAATATAAATAGCTTTGGTAAAGCCCTATAATACACACAATTGACACAATACATTGATTTTACACAAAACACACACCTTAATTTGATTTTTAAGGTCCTCTTCTAATTGTGAAAATACTTCAGCTATACTTCCAGTTGGTTCTATACAATCCTCCCCACTAACAAGTTCATAATCTTCAGACTCCAATTCAAGTACCGCTTCTGGGGCTGATGGAAGCTATGTACATGATTAAAAAAACATTACCGGTCATATTATGCACATACATATCAAAAGTCGGAAAAACGTGTCCCATTAAATCTGAAAAATGTATAATATGATAAAAACGTGTCCCATTAAATCTAAAAAATGTATAATATGATAAAAACTTACAGTATTCATGTCTACGGGAAGTCCAGCTTGACTCGCTTGAATAAGCTTATCGAATCCCTTTGCAATTCGTAAATATTCTCTAGCTTGATCAATATCTCCTCTTTTCTTTGCGTTCAGTGCAGCTTCTTTAAATAATTTTTGTCGTTGTAGAATAGCATTGAGCTGTTTCTCTTGAAGAGTTAATTTAGTCGATGGTTTTCCAGGCCTTGTAATGCTTCCACCAGGGACAGCGGGCGATGTTGATGCAGGTTTAGGAGAAATACCGCCAACTGTGCCAGGTGTTGATGCAGAGCCGGGCTCAGGTTTAGACACTTTTGTTGGAGATACATCAGATGATGCTGGCTGTTCAATTTTAGCAGAGGAAGGATGAAGAGGAGGAGGTTGTGGAGTTGCTGCGGCTGTTGAATCAGCTGAGAACGGTAATGAAGATCCACCACCAATTGCAGAAACGCTGCCTCCACTGGCACCAGGGATTGGGATTGGACCAAACCCCGGAGGTGTTGGCAGTTCGTCAAACGGCACGGGCTTCCCACGTTTATATAATGCTATTGCTTCTTCGTATTGTTTAACCTATTGTATAAAACAGCAAAAATCATGCAAAATTAAAAGAAAAAAACGAACCAATTTAAAATTCAGTTCTTACAATTAGAAAAAACTTACAATTCTACCCATCCTCCTCGCTTTTGATGAATTATTTGAACTGTTAGCTTTCTCAACTTCTGATTTATATTTATCAAGGCGTTGCTGTAAAGCTTCCATTATAGTTTTTGGCGGTTCAGGACCCGAGAATAGTTCATTTGGAAGTTGAAGATTTTCACCTTCAGCTGCAGCACTAGGATTTTCCACAGTTGTTGTTGTATCAGCAACCGGAATTGAAGTAGGAACTTCTTCACGAGTTGTTGATGTCGACGGATTCTGCTGCGGTGGCTGCTGCTGCTGTGGTTGCTCCGGAATCGCTGGAAACGCTGATAAATCTACGGGGTTTCCACTCTTGATAGCTCCTTCTAAAGCCTGTGTATACAAAGAAATTTCACGTTAAAGAATTTTATCACAGACATTAAATTGTAAAAATTCCAATGCATAGTGTACCAAACAGTAATGTTTTTAATATTTTTGACATAAATGTATAAACAAACCTTTGCTAATTTTAAATAATTAAGTCCCCCTTCTGAGTCTCCAGATCTTTTCAAAACTACGGCCATCTTTTTGTAATCTTTTAAACGTTGTTCCACGAGTGGATCTAATGGTAAATTAACTTTTTGTGGTTCTGGCGTCGGCTGTTCAACTTTTGTAGGCACTTGTGGAATAGGATTAAAAAATGGAATTACGGGGGGCTTGGAACCTTGAAAAGTGTCAGCAGGGGGTAAAAATGATGATTGAACTGTTATTGTGTCTGGAGTTGATTGGGGAATTTGTAAATCGTTGTCGTCTTTATTACTTTCATTTACTATTGGAAAGAAATCTGGTTCTGGTTTAGGATGAGATGGTATTGCTGCTGTCGATGACGCTGGTGGCGGGATATTGTCCTCCGGAGGTGGTGGTGGTTTTTTCTCTCCTGTGGCAACCATTGGTGGAATCTCAGATTCGTCTATGGCTCTACCAGCTTTAGCTTTCTTTAAAAGTTCTTCCAGTGTTTGTAAACCGCGAGCAAATCTACGATACAAATTAAGATTAAATATTAGTTTATAATTAGGTTGACGCCATTGTATCATTAAACAATTTCAATGACAAGTTTCAAAATATGAAAAAACTAGTCGCGTTTGAAATTCTTAGCATTGTACCTTCGTGACTTGGAAGTTTCATTCGCAGCGTCTGCATTGGATTTAGCCTTCTGGTACATATATAACCGCTCTTGCAAAGTCTGAACTATATTTACTTGTGTTGAGGGTGGTTGTGGTGGTGCTGATTTGGAAATCTGAGGTTTCTCTTCTTCAGGCGTAGGTATGGCTCCAGTTAGTTCACCCAATTCCGCCTAAATTCACAGAATATTCCAGGTAAAAAGTAAGAATCGTTGTTACTAGTTATTTGTTCTGTAATGTATAAGAACATTGTTACAAAGAATAAAAGTATATACTTCAAGATCTGCATCGTCAATATCATCATCGTCTTCGTCGTCGTCTCCAGACTCAATTTCATAATTTGGAATAGCAAATGGGTCAATGGCAGGGGCAGCTTGCTTGACAGCTGAAGGACGTACTGGAGCTGACGCAGGAGCTCGGGGTCTAGGTTTTTTTGGGATTCCTCCACCTTCCCCCATTAAAGCTAATAGTTCATTTTCAATATCATCATCGTCAACTTCCAAGTCGATATCACCATCCTCAATCCCCGGGACGCCAAATAAGTTGAGCTATTTGAAGATACATACAACAGAATCAAATGAAAAATACGTAAAAATATGCAATAGTATCATTCTACTCATGTAAGTAGATATTGCAGTACAGATAAAACAAATTAGATTATAGGAATGACTCACTTATCCATGTTCACTTACGTATGACGGAATTGAATAACATATTAAGTATATTATTATATTTTAATATGCATTTCTCTCTGTACCTGAGCTTTTGTTTTTTCTTTACTTCCTGGGTTCCTACCCGGTCTGTTTGGTCTATTAGGAGGAGGTTCCGGAGCTTTCTTCTTTCCAAAACCAAACATCTTGTATTTTATCCAAAGACAAAGTTACAGAAACAGTTCACGAAAAGATCTCTACTAGTTCACGGAAAGAAGATTTAATTGCAGACACCAACTACATTAACATTACTGGATTTTGACTACACACAAAAACCAGATATACTGATTTGCAAGTTTTTACTTACTTATGCGAATGTTACATTTGCATACATTGTATGTACATAAGGATAGATTTTTTCGAATTTTGGCTCCATCAAGTCAAGTAGGGCTTGTATAATGATAAACTACACCAATACATGATGTTGCAGATTGAGTATTTAACAACATTCCCTATGTGAGATTTTTTTAGAACGTAAAAATGCAAACAGCACTAATAAACACTAAATCACTACATGCCTGATTTTACTCCTGTTGGATGCTGGACAAATATTCAAGAGGTGTTTCATATAAATGCAATAAGACATAATATTATGCATGCATGGTTAGTACTGAAAAACAAAAGAACATCATGATTTAGCGCTTAGAGTATCAAGAGTTTTATTCTTTCGATTTTTAATTCACGGAAAGGGAGATGAAAAAGGGATCCGAATTCGTTACGACTACGACTAACCACCAAATCGAAACTTAACTTATTATTTACCTACCTCAAAATTTGGTCTGGAGTTCAGTCTCACAGTGCAGTGAGACTCTCAGATGTTACACATACATATTATTATACATCATATTAATATAAATACCACATTCCTACGCCTAAGTAGGAGATGACTTCAAAAGTACAAAGACCTTGATCAAAGCGTTCCAAGAAAAGTAAAGATTTTTTTTATGCATAACATCGATCTTTTTACTTATCCGTTTTGCAACTTTATTGTTATGCAACTTGTTTAAAACTAAAACTTGGAAAAAATCCCCAGCCACCAGCGATTATAGAAAACCTTCGTTCTCATCTAAGTACATACAGCTAACCATTACGTCACAAACTCGTATTTATGCACAGGCGTAATTATAGGGATTTCAATTATTTTAGTGTGACGTCATATGTCAGCAGTCTCAGTCTTCTTCCAAGAAACTTCAGCCTAAAGTGGAGCTTCAAGTTTGAAAAATAAAAAAGTACATATTGTATAGCTGCAAACCAAAATGCCTACAAAATCTGGGCTTGACAACAATATTTGATTAACGTGGACGGGATTTAAGGATTTACTGAGAAAAAAAGAATGAATCAGCACATGTACAATACTGATACACCTACATACACATTACACATATGTATTGTGTATTATGCATGTAAGAGTGCACCTTTCCACCAAATTCAGCGAATTCCTTCCCAGCAATTGCATAAAATTTTGGAAAATTTTAGATGCAAATTATTGTAAGTATATTTGTTTATGTCATGCTTCTTATATATATGCATATTTTATGCATACATTTAACGGTAGTCTTAATAAGATGAAAAAACAGTTCAACTTCATTTCTGTTGTGTAAAAGGATGCCAGACTATTTTGTAGCAATGTTCATTTTTAAATGTCGTTCTCTGCTTGTTCAAATGAAATTGCATTTTTTCTGCATATTTTACGTAAAATAAAACAATGTAATTGCTATACATATGCATACATACGTATACATATTATACATACACAGACTTAAAAACGGGATAGATGCAATTTATCTCCATTTCAAGAAAACGTGCACACATATACAAGTACAAGTACACACTGCTAGATCTCTTTAACTTTAGTCGGTTCTTTTCTCTCCCTTTCTCTCTGATACATACATACATTGGCTCACTTTACTTGGTTTGGACTTGCACTGTGAACTGAATTGAATTGAATTGTATGGGCATGATGAGAACTCGCCTACACAATAACACACATTTAACTGAGGATTACCAAAAGGAAATTGTGTTTTTCTCCTTCATCGTGTCCGACTGTTCAGAGAACAAACTACAATATTATACAGTCCACATTTGCATTTGCCAAAGGATTTTCCCCATATATGTATGTATGTGTGTATAACAGTTGTGGGGATGTAACTACACACCCCTCATACATACATACATATACATTATACATGTACGATCTTGGAAAGTGGAAAACGTACAAAACAAAACCAAAAAGAAGCAGGATAAGAAGGAAAAGACAAGATGATATTGTAGAAAAAGGGTGCAAGCAGCATAAAACATATTGATACAAAAACTTAGTCTCGTGTTTAGCTCCAAGACATAATATTGTATAATGTAGGTATACAATTATACTTATACATATGTATGTACTCGCAGCATACATACATACATACACATACAAAGTTGTCAGTTGTGGGCATATTGCATGTATTTGTGAATTCCGTGTAGTTTTGTGCCTGAAAACCTCAAGAAAGAATAAGCTGAGCCCTTTCTTTATTTTTTGGCCCTCTTGTTTCACCTCACTTTTGCTTATCTACACATACATACAGATACAGACACACTCGTTACTTTGCAGATTGGTAGAATTCACCAAAGGAACGCATATTCGCACACATGTATATTCATGGAAGGTAGAGTAAAGAGTAAACAGATAACAAATAATACATGGTCGAGCAGTGTGTGAGTGTGGTTAAGTTTGTGTGTCCGACTCTGTTTTTCTCAGTCTCATTATCATTGTCATTACCATTATCGTTCCTGTCATAATTTCATATTTCTTATACATACTCTCTTGGAATTGCACTATACATACTGCATTCTACGTACATACATACACGCTTATCCCAAATCTTACAGTCGGATCTTTATGATCAACGAATAAATGTACAAAGAAAAGTTGGGGCAATAATAAGAGTATATAATATATAACATAATATCAGTTAATTAACCACATACACAGAAAGTACTGTTGACTGTATGTATAATGTATACTGACTGACTCCAAGTCATTTTTGTGGTTTACTTTTTATATTTTTTGTCATATTCCTATACCTACCTACTTTTGTGCTTCTTCTTTAGTCTGCTGACCATAACCGTGAGACTTGTTGGCCTTTACAGGCAGAACAGATCTACTTGAAAACCTTTCCATACTACTGTCAAAATTTCAACGGTTCTGTACTGCAGGCTTTGATAAACTTTAAAATTTGGAGTGTTGGTGTCGTGTGTCGTTGTTTTGAAAATGTTTATGAAGCGGTCTGTGAATGTGTTGTTGTTATTGTTATTGAGTATTGTAATAAATCTGTGGACAGCTGAAGCTCAGCTTCAAAATACGGAAGAGGAAGCCGACGACTTTAACGGTGAGGATGGCGAGGACGGGGACGATGACGGTATTGACGATGATCCGATTGAATTGATGAAAAAGTTTAGTCTACTCTCCTCCAGTTTACAGGAAACGATTGAAAAGTCAAAGTCACCGGCCAATACAGTGGGGAAGCAGCCAGCAGAAATTATTTTGTCCGAATGCGACTTCGACAAAAGCCACTTCAAAAAGATGGTGATGAGTGTGGACAGTGCAATGGACTTTTTTGCAATGCACATTAAGAAAATTGTTTTGGATGCGGCAATCGGCACCCGACTTTTGCAATGTAAGGACTTAACTACCCATTTATGTATTATGTATACATACTGAGTGTTTTTTCATGTAATAATAATTGTACTTACCGTAAAAGCTCAATTAAGCGCCCATTTTCAAGTTTGCGCTCAATCTTTCTCCAATGGAGAAAGTTCAATAAACGTCCAGAGATTGGTTATATACATTTTTATATTTCTCCAGGCCAATTAAAGTTAATCGAAGAAGGTCATCCTAGACTACCGACCCTAATTCAAACACGCTTACTCAGCCTGCAGCTCAAGTCCGAACTCATCAGTGAATTGATTATTGACAGCGTGTTGGACAATCCAGCAATCACAAAAGTGGAAAAGCAAAGTAAGGCATAAATTACGGTTATACACAATATTGTCAGTGAAACTGAAGTAAATGAAGGGGAAAAAATGCTGAAGTGTTGTTTTTAGACAACTGAAAATTGATAAATATGCACACATTTGAACTTGAACTTGCTGTAATGAGAAATGACCAGAGAGCCCACGATATGACAAATGTTGATAATGTGCATTTGTAGATCAATTACCGTGGGTGTTAAACTCGTCACTGTGGGAGAGACCTGCAATTAATGGGTGGAAATCTCTGGACAAGTTGAAGAATGAAGATGGAGAAACGGAGAACTTTAGATCGTTTGACAGAGCAAACGAGGTTTTGAATGAAGAGCTGTCGGATGCATGTATTGCAGAACTTTTCAAGCCCGGGTGTAATGTGAGTGGCAACTGTGCAACATTATTTTTGGACAAGCCCCTCAGTGCTTATTCACTCACTCACCAAATCCTGTATTTCCTCGTTGCTGAAAAGGTGAATACATAAAACGCATTGTTTACATGTATAATGTATATATGTAAAATGTATGTACAACGTAGAACTTTTTCGAATTAAATGAAACTCATGTTATGGTTAATGTGATGTAAAATAATACGTATCTAAATGCAGCTTTAAAACCTGTGCACATGAATTTCTTTACGCAGCAAAATTGCTACAAGAAAGAGAATTTCCTCAACCAAATTCGCGACAAAGACCCGAAAAAATTCGTCGAGTCTCTGTGTGAAGAAGTTTGGCTTCAAGCAAACTACATTGACAAATCTGGATTTCCAATGACCTACCGAGATTTACTCAGCGAGCAAAGTATGTACAGATTCAACTAGCGAAAACATTTTAAAATGATTTTGATAGCATGATACCCACGTTGTATTATATAGTAAATAGGAAAAGGGAAGTGCAAGTTTCTGTTTTTCTTTGATAATAGTTTTTAATTATTTCTGTTGCCTTTTAATTTTCTAAATAGTTACAGTCTGTGCTGTTGCTGGCTACAAAAACTTTTTAAAGAGAAGATGGCTGGAAACAATTTTATCTTGGCAATCGGACAATTCACCTGGCTGTTTTGTCCTCAGTCAAGAAGTGGCATACGATGATGAGAAAAATTCAACTGCTTCTGTAAACTCTACCAAAACTAGTCAACAACAACATCAACAGCTACCCATATCGCCCGCAAATATAGTCAAAACAGGCAAAGGTCGCAAAAGCAGCAGAATTAACTTTGAAGACAACGGAGAAATCAAGCTCCGAAATTACAACAGGCAGAAAAGGGTCAAGAGGTCGGATGAGATTGTAATGGTGGGAGCAGAAAATTGCTCCATTCATTTCACAGCTGTCAGTTTAGGAGCTCTCTCCATGTACTTGAGATATTTTGTCGATACTTGTCTTGTCTACTATTAAGTTATTTTATCTATAACCTAGTTACGTATACGTTTAATGTGTATATTTAGTTCCATCTCGTAATACAGGTAATACATATTGTACATATGTTTATTTTTGTTGTTCCATTGTTGATGTATTTATTTTCAAAAAACTTTTTGTTAGCCATTTTAGTAATACAGTTATAATATATGAAAAATTATTGAACATGTATATTATTTATAAAAATTGTTAACAACTGCGTAGCTTTAAGATACAAGAAAGCTAACAGTGAAATGGCTATTGGCACAAAAAATATGAGCAGAGTGCTGTAACATTATTGTGTACATGGCTGATGTTATTTCGAAACTTTTCACCATTTCTTCGGTTGCACATGTTGAGTTTGTTTTCAGTACGGAAATTCGCTGCAAACCTACAGAGTCAGAAAAGTACAGCATTTAGAAGGGTATACTAGAGGATTTATTATATTTTCTTGGTGTTTTACTTCTGTCAATCTTAGAATCTCCGTAGTTACTGCAGAATCTATACACACATATTTTACTTCATAGAGCCTGCAGCACGGTGGGTTGACTTTATAATAGAAAAATTTCTCTAATGAAGGTGATATCATTTTACAAAAAACTTGGCGATAATTCTTTCCCAAATCGAGCCATGGCGACGCTATATAAATGCATTTGGTTGGCATGGTTAGATTTGGGAAAAGCATTTGGGAAACTGTCGCCAGTTCATTCAATACAAAAATTGGAAATGGAATCACCTCCTTTAGAGAAAATTTTGTATTATAAAGTTAACCCACCGTGGCCTGCAGTAACTTAAGAAGCTACACAAGTAAAAGTAAAACAGCAAGTAAAAATCCTGTGTTATACGAATCAGGTACGTATCAATTGATAAGATGTTTTACCCTCTTCTCTGCTAGCTCCATGCAATAGAAAAAGTCAAGGTTTTCATAACAATCTAATTTAACCGACTCGTCAGTAATGGGTCCAGGGATATACGCTGCATTGAATAGTTTTACATTTTTAAACAAGATTATTTTCTACTTTGGATTTTTAAAATTACAATCGAGAAAATGCCCAATTGCAATATATTACATGTAATATGGTGAAAAAAAATTCTATTTTGTTGAATTACTTTTATCACATGCTCTCAAGGCCTCGACAGCTTTTGCGTAAGCTATCGTAGGATAGAATGATTCGACATACATGGTAAATCTTTCTGGATGCAGTGTACCGTTATCAATGACCTGAAATTCCTCGAGGATGCACAATCTGTTGCACTGCAAACATTTAAGTGTACGTATTTAGATGCTGAAAGTATTAACACACTCATAGTATCCCACAGAAATAAATTATGATTATTGAATAATATTTGTGAATTTTTTTTAATCACCTAAGACTTTTTTAGAATTTTAATGATTTATAGGACTTACTGGCTAGGTTAAAATAACTAAAGCTAGGATCCTGATACTAACTATATAAAGTTTTATAATGTAGGTTGCTTAATCTTATGTTTTATAGATTATGATTTCTTTTAGGATAATTATTCAATAAAAGAGTATTTTCTTAAAGTGAGGTTATTAAAATTATAAAAATAGTATCCATAATTGGCTAAGTGGACTGGATTCTACTTAGAATTATTAAAAAA